>CAUYSK010117176.1:0-176701 GCA_963575035.1 Avahi laniger
ATTACCTAGAATGAAAACAATAAAGCTTAAGCCTTCGCTAGACTATAAATAACTGTAAGTTACAAGCAATAAACGGAGCAGTTACATTCAACCTCTGAGTTGTGTGTTTTACTGTGTCCCATCGCCGACGCCAAGACCCACCTGCAGGGACCCCTGGACCTGCTGCGGCTGGACCGCGGCACACCGCCTGAATTTGAAGGTCAGACCCTGACGGGGCCAGAGGCTGTGAACCTAGGGCCATCCACCTGCTGATGATGCGTGGCTCTACAGGTGTTCACAGCCCAGTGTGCTCAGCCGCTCTGCTGTGCTTTTTTATTTTCATTTATAGAACAGTATAAAACTAGACATTTATTGGCCACAGACCATGTTTGTGTTCCTGTAACTCAAAAATGGTTACATTTTTTAAAATGAAGTATTACCAGCTTCAAGTCTATAATAGAGACCAGGGCTTGTTGGCACCCACTGAATTATTAAGATTAGACTCTCCACGGCTGCATATTGTGCTGCAGAACTTTCTTTCCCAATTCGTTTTACTACATAGACTCAACTTAATATTTGACAGTCCATAACGCAAATTGACATAAGATAGACATACATATTCCATCAGGTAAATAATACATGGCTTTAAAAAAAAACTGGCAGGATACATTTTTGACACGATCCATTATAACGGATCTGAAGCAGCCGTTATGGCCTTTCCACAAAGATTCGATAAAAACATGGAGGCTGCAGTGGGGTGGGGCATGAAACGTGGCATCGAAGCACAAGCAAGAGCTGACGCCCCCGACAGGCAGCCCCGGTGGGCAGAGAGCTGGACCGCAGTCTCTGCAACAAGGAAGACCTGTATTGCGTGCCTTCACCGGGAGGGAAGGCGGCCGGGCAACTGAGAGCAGGCATCGAACGGCCGATGGGCTCATCTCTGCATCCATCATGTGGCTCTTAGAAAATCATCTGAAAAATAGCAATACTTTCCAAGGGAAGACTCTGTGCTCTTTCGTTTAAAATTCAAAGACCTCGTGGAGGAGGACTATTAGCCTCGTATTACAGATGGGGATACTGAAGATCCCCAAGGTTAGAGTTCTTTCTCAAGGTCACTCAGCTGCAGGTGACTGGCAGATCATCACTAACCAGGTCTGTCTAACTCTGCAGCCAGCGCTGGGTCCACTCCCCTAGTTTGTGTCCCATGAAAAAACCAACACACAGACGATTACCCATGTTCTTTTCAGCAGATGGCTGGAGATACAATTTAGATTGATTTCTCTAATAGCCAGCTCCATTAGCCAATGATCACATCAGTATTTATAAGACTTTCACATCCCTTTACACTTCACAAAAGACTTGGTGATATTGCCATCCAATTCTCACAGCACACCATGGGATAAGCTGTCTTTACCCTGTGTTTTACTGTAGCTGTTGCTACACTACCTTACACTATTAAGGTATCTGCAGAGGGCCACTTGGCTATTACTACTAATATTAGCACAAGAATTCAGAGGGTTTTTTTTTTGTTAGATTATTGGTTTTTCCATTTTTTATTCTAAACTTCAAAGGGCAAAGGGTAACTTCTCTGTCGAAGGACCTCACAGTCATACAGGGTGGCCAATTACTTTATAATTTAAAACCATAAAGCCTTAAAGCTGGAAGAAATCTAAGAGGATGAGAAATAATTACTGAGAGCTACCACACAAAGCACTATGTACAATAACTAACAGTGGCCCACTGGCAATATGTGTTTCTTAAAAAAATTTACAGAAGTAAAAGAAAGTATATTGCTCTAAAAAAGCACATGAAGTAAATATTAGAACAGGTGTTAGATGTGGCAAAAATTATGAAGGTGAAACTTAAAAAATTAAAGTTTGGGAGATAATGGTTGAAATCTAAGGAGAGGCCCTCCCCACTAAGGCTCCTCTTAGTGGGGCAGCCTGTTGCTCACTTTCTGAGGGATTTTTTTGACTTGGATAAAGACTCTGAGCTGGACAGGGTTGAGGCCAGAGCCACATGGCAGGTCCTGCGCCTGTCCCTGGCTGGTGGCCCTCAGCACTCTCCAGACCCTGCCAGGTCAGCTGCAAAGCTGGCCAAGTCCTGTTCTGGCTCTGAAATTGATGATGCCACGTTCCTGCAAGCATTCCATTAAACCCTTCCGGGACAATTTTACAGGCCGAGGAGCTGTAACCAAAACTGGCAATTGAGTGGCAAACATTCACTTCTGCAAAATTGTATGCAAACAAGAACCTGGCTGTAACGCTATCCATAGAGTGGATTTACGCGATGACATCTAGGTATAGATTATTTTTGCTTAAACACATTATTCATGATTTCCAAGACTACACACAGCTCAGGCACCTCCGTCAGGGCAAATCCTGCAGACCACTTGAGTATCCATGTACCCGCCGCCCAGATCAAGACACAGGACATCCCCGCTCCCAGGAGGCGCTCCTCTGTCCTTGCCGAATTGCCATCCCTCCCAAGGCAGCAGTCACTATTCTAACCTGTGTCCCCATAAATCCTTTTTGTCTGTTCTCTAACTTCATAAACACAGACTCACACGATGTGCTCTTTCGTGTTTGGCTTCTTTTGCTCCATGTCGAGCCCATGAGTGTCACCCATGTTGCATGTAGCAGTAGTTTCTTCTTTTGATCGCTGTTTACCTCGAGTTATTGATTTCTCCTGCCATAACGGCCATATGTGCTGTTTCCAGTTTGGGGACATTGTGACCAACGTTGCTGAAGATATTTGCAGGTGTGTCTTTGGTGGATGTAAGTATTTGGTTCTCTTGGGGACACGCTGAGGAGATGAATTGCTGGGTCGTAGGACACAAGGACACTTGGATTTAGAGGGGATTGCCAAATGCTTCCAAAGGGATTCCACGCACACTCCTGCCAGCAGTGTGCAAGAGTCCCGGTTGTTCCACATCCTCGTCAGCACTTATATTGTCAGTCCTCTGAATTTTAGCTGCGGGGAACATTTATATCTCGAAGCTACCCAGGCCTAAGCCCCGAGGTCCAGACCCTTTTCCTGTTAGACTTTTATTTGCTATGGCTTGCTGTCTGTTTGCACCTGAATTCTTTTCATATATTTTTCAAACTCGACATGGCCAGCGAAGGACTTCACGTGTCCCTTCTGACAATCTGCATCTCTCCCTCTGTCCCCCAGCTCTAAGAAACCACTCACAGCTGAATTTCTCACACACATTCTTCAGTTGTTCTCATTCCCCACCGCTCACGCTGGGGGGATTGTACCTTCGCGACGCTGCTTGCAGTGGGGTCTCCCTCTTCTTCTCCCACCACTACTCCCCTAGAACAGCCTTCTATATTTCTGTATTTTTACCCAGAATATTTTAGGTTTGATAAAAAACAGGTTTCTTTGAACAGCTATTTTTGGACAATTTAGAAATGGTTTTCCCTTATTTTCTAGGCAACTGCTCTGGCTCCTGATCAGAGGGTCTATAAACTCATAACTGGATTAGTCTAATATTCAAAGTATTACAGTTAAAGTGGCTAATTTTTTATCCTTGTTAGCTTGCTAAAATACCTTCAAATGAGGAATGTAAAAGTGTGATAGGAAATTCATTTCCATATAAGTGTTCATTTTCGCATAAGTTTTTTTTTTTTTTTTTGAAGTGTTAGCTCTTTCTATGTATCTGGGCTATTACGGACACCATTCACCTGTTCTTCTGTAGGCTCCGAAACGGAGGCTGCTTTGTGTTCACATGTTGTGATTTGCCTTATGAAGGCTCCTGGTTGTCACTGGGCTCTCATGCTAGGCCTGGGAAACAGGCCTGATCGTGTTCTCCGAAGCCATCTTGTTTGCTGAGACAAGGTAGGACTCCTGACATTTCTCCTGCCCCTGTGTGGTGACTGCCTCTCCACCAACTGAAAGACCTTAAATTTCCAGTGTGTCCCAGTCCCTTTAAAACTCCATTCTCCATCCCTCCAGATTCTAAGCTTCTAGGCTGTGGCTAAAGAGCGATGGTAAATTTTAGTGGCTCTGAGAACTGGCTGCCTGGAATCAACGAATCCTAGTGCCAGTGTTACTAACCACGGGGTCTGGGCTGGGTCATTTCATCACTCTAGGGCTCAGTTTTCTCATCTGTAAAATGGGAATAATAATTGTGCCTACCTCAGAGGGTTGTTGTGAAAATTAAATGGGACTGTCTATGTAGAGATGCCCAGCATTCGGGGAGTGTGCTCTCATGTTGTCTGTTGTCGTCACTGCTGAGAGAAAGCCCCCAACTGGCAATTTCCCCATTCATGTCTCACTTTGCTTCTAATCATTTTCTTATAGACTCTCAGCAATTTTCTCTCCCTTAGAGTTTTTGCCTTTTGAATCCATCTTCAAGCCTCTCAACCATTCAGCGTTGTTTCTGAGTCTCTAACTGCAACAGAGAATGTGACTTCCTGGTGACAAGCCATGTGTTCCCTCTCATTTCTCACCCTCTCTTTGATTAGGTGGGACTGTATGACTAGTACTAGCCAATGGGAAGCTTCCCTTCCAGGCTGAAGCATTTAAAAGCCAACGTCCAACACCTTAGCTCTTTCTCCCTCTGCCCAGATACAGAGGATCCGTGTACTCACATGGTACAAGCTGGCAGAGCCTCTGCCATCCTGGCTCTCTTGATGACCTCACAGAGCAGAGCTCCCCAGCAGATCCACGTTGGACTTGCAGCTCCATCAAGAAAGAAATTTTGTAACATTATGCCTACTAAAATTTGCAGGTTAGCTTGTTACTGCAGCATAACCTAGTCTAGATCTGATTAACACACTAACTTTGCTTTTAAATGGTTACTCTGTTGATGAGCCTCTTTTAGACAGCCTGCATTCTTGAACTGCCCTGTAAGGACTCTCACACTGAATGTCACCCTTGTGAGCATCCTTTTATGCTAGAACTGGCTGTGCCCAGTGAAAGACCTGGCCACAACCAATAACCCTAGAGAGTCTCTCTGGGGTCAGCAAGAGATTCTAGGAACTCACTTCATTCTCCCCTTTGGCAGAATTGGCGGATTTTCATCCAAGAAAACATGATAGTCAATGCATCCAGACTTTTTTCAGTTCTTTAACTATGCCTTTAAAATGTAACTTCTTACGTTTACTGGTCCTTCTGCTGGCACTCTTTTTGCTTCTGCTCCCACCATGTCACCTCCTTTCCTGGCTAACAATCTTCAGGTCTCAAAGGAAATGCCACTTCCTCCGGGAAGCCTTCCTTGCTTCCCTCAGCTAGGTAAGCATCTATCTGTTGTACACTCTGATGCTACTCCAAACTTGTCCTGGTGACAGAGCATTTGCAATATCATCTTTAATGTCTTTTCTGCTAAGCTGTAGGTTCCATGATGACAGGGGCTGCAACTGGCTTCCTTACTATTGCACTCTTGCTTTCAAACACTGTGCCTGGAAGAGAGGAGGTGCTTAAAAAATTGTCTTCTGAACAATGCCTTTGTAAATGAGAGGGAGAACAACTCAGACAGCTACCCTCCTCAACACGACTAAGGGAGCTCTCACCTTAAAGTCCCATATCTAGGAAGAGGGGATGCTTGTCCTCTGAGGCAGTCCATCACTCAAAAGAATTGTTTCCCACAAATTCCTTTCTGTAAAGTTTAGTTCCGTTTCGGAAATGTGAAAGAAAATCAGATCCTTGGCTTCTTCGTCCTGCCTTGTACATTAGCTTACTGTATTGCCGGCACTATTTTTATGGGCTAGAAAGCAGTGGAGTGTTCACGAAGAGAGATGACATGAAAGCCTGGCTCACGATCTCAAAATTACAGGGTGCTTCCAACTCTGATGAGAAGAGAGCCTCAGACCAGAGCAACACTCTTCATCTTGTCTCAGTGTTGAATTGCTTTGGCGTCTTACTCTTTGGCGCCACCAAGAAAAATTTCAAACACTATGAAATACTTGGAGGAAACTCTCTACCCACTCCCCTGAGGCAACAAATGCTGTGAGCTGAGGGCATCCTTTTATATTACACACTTTTATGACAAATATAAGAATCCACCACAAGCTCTTGGACAGGGACTTCGAAAACCAAATCTTTGAATAAGCCACCAGGAACCATTCTTCAGTTAATTTTCTGGGTTGGAACAGAAAGGGAAACAAGTCATCCAAAAAAGAGAACATGGATAATGAGATGATATAATATGATACCCCCAAATCAGCTTATCATTTCTTTTCTTCTTCTGGCTTGTCTGTGACATGTAATCTTTTAACATGATAGAACATATGAATGTAATATCGGAAGCCAGTTTATTAATTTATTTTTAAACAAAATGAATGCTTTGCTTGGTGGTTTTCTTTTTATTCTTCATGAACTCAACCAAATATTGCAGCTTGTAGAAAAATAATGTATTTTTTTTCCTTGCTTATGAAAAACCTGATTCTCATATTTTGGTAACATCTCTGTTGTGACATCTAGAAATTCTAAGTATTTGAGAAATTTTACATTGCTTTTTAACATTGGAAACTTTGACAGTTGGGGCAATTTTCTAGTCAATCACCCCAGTACATCTAAACCAGTGTCTTTTTCCAGCTTGTATCAAGGGAAATTACAGCACAGCATAAAGTTTTCTCCTGATTACAGAAGCCACGGAGAATTGTGTCACGGAGAAGACTGAACACACGCAGACATCTGAAATGAGAAGCAGTCCTGTTTATTATCGCTTGTTAACTCTTCCTGAGTCCATAAAGATGACAGTAACTGCAAAGTTACTGCGGAGAGAAGTGCGATGCTTAGAAAGGAAATGCTGTGTAAATGAATTTTGTGGTGGTGGTTTCAAAGCTTCCAGAATCCTAATCAAAGAGGCTCAGGGTTGATTAGGAGAGACCTTAAAAGGCATTCAATCTCACCACCCAGCTGAGGCATGAGTTCTCATATACAGAGTTCTTCTGCAGAAGAGAAAACAGAGCTCAAAAGTGTGAAATGACTTACCCACAGCCCTACCCAGCTGACCTAGAGTACCCTGGACATAGCAGCAGGTGACAAGAGCAGGTGCTAGATTCACACCACGCAGCTGCCTCTAATCCTAAACCTCCGCAAGGCGGCAGTGCGCCTGGGTAAGACAGCCTCTCTCGGTCTCCATTTCAGTGTCTCTAAATGGGAGCGTGTCAGTGGCCCAGAGCTGCCGTAGCAAAGTACCACACATTGGGAAGATCAAAGAACAGAAATCTATTCACTCAACAGTTTTGGAGGCCAGAAGTCCAAAATCAAGGAGCCAGCAGGATTGATTCCTTTCGGAAGTTCTGAAGGAGCATCTGTTCCATGCCTCTTGCTCCTGGTGGCTTGCTGGCAATCCTTGGCATTCTTCGGCTTGTAGACCCATCAGTCCAGTTTCTGCCTCCATCTCTGCTTGGTGGTCTCCCCTGTGTCTTCTGTGTGTCTTTCCTCTTATGAGAATACCCTCATCCAGGATGATGTCATCTTTATTAATTATGTCAGAAAGGAAGCATTCTGAGGGGCCGGGTAGATGTGAACTTCGGGGGCGGAACACTATTCAACCCCATATAGAAAGTGATAATGGCACTTGTTGCGTGGGGTGATGACGAGGGTCAAGTGTACGTGAATAAACACAAAGAACGCAGAGCAGGGCCTGTCACCTAGTGACAGCGCAGTAAATGCTGCCGCATCAGTAGCTGGCGCTAAACCCAGGTTGTATTCCTACAGAGCACGCGAGATATTTTCATTCTACTGTCAATTCTTGCAGCTTCTGATGACAAATTTTTAGCCTCCACATGGTCCCTATTGGATAAATGAGGCAAATTTTGCCCCAAAACATTCTTACGTTTTCTGCCTTTCATTCCCCATAATTTTGTTTTGTTTTTTAGTCAGCTATTTCAGGACTAGGGGTTGGCAAAAAAAAAGGTGATTTGGAACCTGATTCATGGTGGTGTTTGTCTTTGAACCCAACAAAAAGTGTGTGCCTTCTGAAGAAGTTTTCCAGGTATACGATCATCATGATGATGGGGCGCTGAAATTTTGGAGAAAATGGCACTTCCGGTCCTGTGTTTTCAGCCTTCCCGTCCAGCAGCACGTGGTTGGGCGCTGAGTCAGGGGTTGTGTGATTAGGATCACAGTCAGACCTGACCATTCATCTTTGCTTGATCCTTTGGAGTTTGGGAAAAAAGTAAATCCAATTCGACTTACTTTTGTTTCAAAATCCATTTCCTCACGGTACCAGCAGGTATTACAGGCTCAAAGATAATTTTTGAATTGTTTTCCCAGCATAATCCCGGGGCTTAAAGTGAGGTTCAGCCCAAAGAAACCTATGCTTTTCCTTCTTCCTTTATTTTTGCCCAACGTATGAGATATTTTTCTGGATTTAGCTGTTTAGGATCGGGGTTAAAAAGCTTGCTGGGCTCCATCAGAGGTTCTCAAATTTTAGTGTGACTGACATCATCTAGAGGGCTTGTTGAAAACACAGATTGTGGGTGACCCCTGCCAAGGTGCTGACGCAGGGGGTCTGGGTGAGGCCTGAGAGGCTGCTTTTCTAGCAGGCTCCTGGGTGAAGTGGCTGCTTCTGGCCCACACTCGGAGAGCCGCTGTCTGTATCAACGTCCCTGTGCATGTTCACGTAGACGTATTCCTTCCCCAAGTACCTCCCCTTCTTCTTCTTCTCCTTCCTTTTTTTGGTGGTAGTTTCCAGTGCTGCTAGCTACCACTAAGGGCTAGCCATGTGCTGGAACCACTCACCAGCCAATAGTTCTATGCTTTTACGAGCACCCTTCCAAGGTACAAGAGGTTAAACAACCTACCCAGGCCCCAAAGCGAGGAAGTGATGGACCCCAGAGCCTGAGTCCTTACCTACCGCTGGTGTTGGGCCTGTTTCTTATTGAACATCCAGATTCCAATCGTTAGTATTCCAAGTATCCTACCTTCACCTCTTTCGCCTTTATTTTGGGATTTTATTCTTCATTAGGTCTTCTATAACAATTGCAACTTTTTTTCCTTCTTCTTCGTAGCATCTTACATTAATTTCTGTGATGTTAATATCAGAATTTTTACCGTTCTGTAGCAAGATAAGCATACTGAATTTGTTCATGTGGTTAAATTTACTCAATTCTGTTCACTCTGCGATTATAACTTGCTTGAGTCTAAATGAGCATGTGTATGAGTGTTAGTGATGAACTGTCCTTTCTTTTATGAGAAGAAGGTAATAGCAGTGTTGGAAGTTCTTTTTAAAATGTTCTTACATGGCGCAATAAAAACTTGGTAGTCTTTTCTAAGTTCCCAAAGTTTTTGAGGGGAATTTTATTTGAAATTCCAAATCGTCAGAATTCCTGACCTATATTTCTGATTCTCTGAAAGATCTGTAGTATGTGTAAATTGTTCTAAGTTCTCTGCATTTCCCTTTTCTAAGACAGACAGACAGACACACACACACACACACACGCGCGCGCGCGCTTTTTAGAACTAACCATTTGCACAGGCGCGTGGTGGAAGGAAGCCTGCTATTTGGGTGAGACGGTTTGGTTCTACCTAAAGCAGGTGGACAAGTACCCCAGGCACGATTTGGAAATGAATACTGGTGCTGAGGACATCAGCTTCTAGCCCTGTCCCCTGGGTCTCCTGTCCATGAATCGATTCCAGGCAGGATTTTACAACTACTGCGGCCCTTCTCTTTTAACATTTCCTTACTCCAAGGATTACTGTTAGCTGTCAAGTTACCTCTAATTTCCTGATAGCATCTTGAGAAATGAAATTTTTGCAAAAGAAAATTATGCTTTCATGGGTGTGTTGTGTATTTTTAATATTCCATTAGACTTAGACCACTTATCTCTATAATTTCCCGGACTGCAGAAGGATTTTCACAGGCAAGGTAAGTCCAATTGTGGAATGGTGTGTTTATCAGTTTTCTCAAAATGTCATCTAAATTCATATTTTACATTCTAAAATCTGTGCTGTGTTCTTTCTCCATCTCAGAGTGCAAAAAATTACACATATCCAACCATCACTTCTAATATGAATAAAAAATGTTCCTCACTTTATCTATTCATAACCAATATCCCTGAAGAATTTAAATATCTCATTCTTTTTCTTTTATTTCTTACAAAATAGCCCCAGGAGAAAGCCATCAGACACATGGCAGCCATCCATTCATAGGGCCACTGGGCTGAGTCAAGAAATCAAATTCCATTTGTGAAACACAGCAAAAACACTTTTTAAAAAGTCCATTTAAGTGGCGTTAATGACAGACACAAAGGAGATGTGCCAGCTACAGCGTGCTCCCAATTCTCTGTCCAGGGTCCTGCCCCCTACCCACCTACCAGCTATGCGACCTTGAGCAAGTTATCTGGTCTCTCTGATCCGAGTGAGCCACCCACAGTCACTACTGCAAAACACAACCCCAGAGCCAGAGAGCTGATGTCGTGGGCCACACTGCTCCTGCAGGTGTGGGGGACGTACCACTCACCTCTAATTTCCTGCCCCACCTCCTCACTGCTCCCTTCCAGAATCCCAATTAGTAAGTTATTCAACCAGGGACACTAGAAGGAAATTGCTGACCTCATTTGAGACTCTACATTTATTAAATGTATTTAGTAAATTTACATTTAGTAAATTTTTACTAAGTCAAAAATTATTTTTAAATTAGGTGATAAAACTCTTGGTGGTCGATTTTTATTTAAAAGCAAGGATGTCTAGCATGTGCCACTAGATAAGGTCAAGCAATTGGGGACGCTTTGCCCTTGGGCAGGATGGCATTAGATGTTAACAGTCTGGCTAAGCAGAGCATCCCAATTGCCTTTGGAAATGTTTCCTTTGTTCTCTATTTCCCTTTCAAGAAAGCAACCAATTATTATTCGTCTACCGTTAAGAATGGGATTAAGACTATGTACTAGTTAATGCAGCTTACTACTAAACCCTTTAAGGAAATTAGTCTTTCTAGTCAAATATGCTTCGAAAATACCACTGGCTTCAAATATATTTGGCTTAACATTTCCTGGGGTTCTAACATGTACTCTTAATGCATTCAACCTTTTTCTGAGCCCCTATTAGGAACAATACTTCTTTGAAGGGCAAATACATTGGAAACTTTCTCAAGAAGCTCATAGTTGACAGAGGAGAGAGACTGTCACAAAAGCATTACTTTTCCTTGTGATAACTCCATTAATAGGATGATAAACAATATGTGTGAGAAAATGAAGAGGGAGGGCTTAATTCATCCAAGGAAGGCTGCAAGGATCCGGAGAGGAGGAAATATTCAAACCAGGTTTGGGAAGGTAGCAGATAAATGAGCAGCAATTTTAGCTGAGGAAACAGCATATGTGTATTAGCTATCTATCGATGCATAACAAGTTACCCCAAACTTAGTCTTTAAAGCAACTATAAACATTTAGATTGCACACCATGTTTGTGGGTTAGAGATAGAGAAGCTGTTCAGCTGTGTGGTTCTGGCTCCACATCTCTTATGAATTAAAAATCAAAATGTTGGAGAGGCTACAGTTGTCTAAAAGCTTGATGGGGATGGAAGATCTACCGCCAAGCTGACTCACTCATGTTGCTGGTGAATTGGTGCTTGTTGCTGGCAGGTGGTCTCAGTTCCTTGCCATGTGGATGTCTCCATAAGGCTACTTGAGCTTCCTTATAACATGGAGGTTGGCTTTGTCCAAAGTAAGAAACAGCAAGAATAATCTTGGCTCGGAATTCACACAAGTCGGTCATTTCTGCTATGCCCTATTGGTTACATAGGTCATCCCTATTCAGTGTGGAAGGGGACTGTATAAGAGCATGGGTGCCATGGGTGCCATCGTGGAGGCTGGCTGCCATAATATGCAAAAGTAAGAAGGGCATCATCTTCAAGGGAAAGGAAAATGCAGATGTCATTGGAATAAGGGTGAGTTAGGAAAACAGTGGCAGGATATAAAGTCAGAGAGCATGGGTCAGATTGTAGCTTAGATCAAGGAGGTTAGACAAAGGTAACCACTGCACCTGCTCTTCCCTTCTCCCTCTCATCTCTTGGGATCTGAACTCAGGAGCCAGGAGCATTCACAGAACTGGATTCCCTAGAAATCCCCCCTTTCCCCATGAAGTGGCCTCCCAGAGAGATCAAGTGACTCCACATCTCTGAGAAGGTACAGAGGAGCTTTCCTATTCCCTTCACTCTGACCAGCCCTGCACTATACCTGGAGTAAGAGGTTAAAGCCCCGGAAGACAGAGACCTCTTCCCTACCCTTTGACTTTCTATTCCTGCATGGCCTGTCCTGTCCGGAACAATTTCAAATCCTGTTTGCTGTGAGTGGAACAGCAAACCATTATGACAGCTTCTTTGGGCTCCCGGTGACCTGGGTGTGAATTCCACTTCTGCCCACTGATCGTGTGAACTTAGAAAAGCCAAGGCCCCCTCTGACTTTCAGCTTCCTCCTGGGTTTGGTGGGAATAACAACACCGTGTCATGGAATGTTGAAGGGATGGGAATGCTAATGCATTTACAAGACCTGGCAACAGAGGCTACCTTTAGATAATCACATCCTGTCTGCCCTCACCACCTTGCCTTCCCTGATCTCATTAGGCTGGGATGAAAGTTTACCATGAATCTCACCAACCTAACAAGCATTGCTCTCTTTTGGCAGAATTCACCAACTACGTTCGCTTTGGTGCTTAGATGTTGGCCGGTTCCTATAAATTAATCATCAGTCTGGCTGTGAGGGTCCTGGCTGAGGAATTCGCATGGATTTCCACGGGCCTCTCGAGGTTAGGAACAAAGCTCTCCTGAGTCAGTGTTTGTTCTTTGGTGGCCTAAGGTGGAGGTGAGCCTAACTGTCATTCGTCATACGCTGACACCTGCTGGGCATGGTTAGAACTGGGAAAAGAATTCTTGTATCTTCTGGGTGTAGTGAGCAGAACAAACAGATCTGGGGACCAGATTTTTAAAAATTCAAAGCAGAGACAAGGGTACCTAAGTTCACATCCAAGTCCAGAGTTCAAGGAGGAACAGAATCATGTTTCCTCTATGTGTCCTTTGTATGAGAGCGAGGGGCAAAGACACAGGCCACTGGGTGACTGAAATCAGGTGTCAGAGCTCCGAGATGCTGCCCATTCTCTCCTTCCCCTCCCCCTCCTCGTTTTTACGGATAAGGAAGATTTTAGGGCAGAAAATTTTGTTGCTTTGAAGAAGACTTTTTTAAAATAAATTACATTGACATGTCACCATGAGACTTATTTAGCAGGACACTAATTGCTTGCTTGTATGAATATATTTCCTATGTAAAAACACCACTGTAAACAAATGTTATTTAAAAATAATTCTTTGAAGCCACTATTCTTGTCACCCAGCAGAGACCAGGTAATCTCATTATCTGCTCTAACACTGCTGCTGTCAGGGCCTGAGCCTCTGTCTGGACGGCCTCTGGAGGATGAAGATGTTATCTCTCACCCACCCCCATGTCGGCCTCTGAGGTGGCAGGAATTCCATGTTTCCAGAGCCCCAAAATGCTAAGTCCAGGCCATAAACATCTAGCTCACTTTCTACTTCCAGAGCAAAAGAAATTGTCATCAAAGCAACAACTGGCCCCTACTGCCTGTCCAGGAGTAGGGACATTTGACAGGTTGGATGCTTTCTGATGGCATTAACCCTTTTCTTTATCTTTAACAGGAAATTTGCTGTGTTCTGGGCTTAAGAAATTCCTCCAAAATACTTCACTCACAACAGAACTGCAGAAGAGAAGAACTAAGGGGTAGGTTGGAATCTCCATTTTTCCAGCTGCGGGTTCCTTTGTGGAGGGACCTGAGACTTGGTGTGCTCCGGGCTCTTCTCCAGTGCCCTGTGTCCAGCCAAGAGGGCAGACAGCTGAGGATCCAGATCCAGCTGGTCCACTCACCAAGCCATGCCCTTGGCACAGGGCTGCATCCACTCAGAGGAATGGGCATGTGCTCCAATTGTACAAAAGTGGCCTGTGGGCGAGAGGCCGCCTGATCCTTCCTCCCGTTCCCACTGCACCCTGGGGAAAAGGTTAGAGGTGTCTGACTGGGGAGTGTGGCATCTCCTTGGCTGGGTCTCTGCCTCCTTTTCTTCTTCTTGTCTTCCTCCTCCTCTTCTCCCTCCCTTCCCTCTGCTGCTGGATGGAGGGTTCCTGGGGGAGTTCCCACCCTACCCATGACGGGGGGTGGTAATCTCTAATTCAGGTGTAAAGTATTAGCAGGTTTATTTGGCTACAGACTCAAGACTCTCCTCTTCAGTCAGCTTCACTGGCAATAAAGTCTACGGTTTGGTCTCCAGTTGTCCTGTATTTTTTAGAGGATTCTAATTTGGGAGGGGAAGAAAGGGTTCTATTCACCAATTCCTAGCACCCCAGCACTGCAGCATTTGCCTGATTGGATCAAGGCCTCACTTTATGCCCTTTGCTTAACTGGCGATGTGACCATTCTCAACAACATATAACGTGTGGACCCACAGGACACACGGGCCCACGCTCCCTGTGCAGACTTTGTATGGCTGGGTTTATGGGACTGAAGCAGAACCAACAGGCTCCACTGTGCCCTTTGTGAGAGGAACATTCGTGTGTCCTTTCACCAACTTGGGCAGATTGGTTGGGTACGATGGCAGCCACCCAGCCTTCCAGAGGGGCTCTGGGCTGTCCATAGACAGGCCTGAGAAACATCCGTCAAGTGGATGCCACCTCTGGTTAGAACACACCTGTTTCATCACAAGTCTTGTCATTATGTTATTACTGTGACGTCAACTACTATGGGTTGAGAGCTTTCAATGTGCCAAAACCTGACGTGCTTTACACATTGTATCTTTTAAGCCTCCAAATCCTGCAAAGCAGGTTGTATCAGTTTTCTATTGCTGCTTTAACAAATTACCAATGCTTAGTGACTTTAAGACAACGTGGATTTACTACCTATGAGGGCTCTGCGATTACACTGGGCCCAACTGGATAACTCAGAATAATGTTTGAATCTCAATATCCTTGACTTAACTACATCAGCAAAGTCTTATTTTCCTTATAAGGCAATGTATTTATGAGTTCTGGGTTTGAGGATGAGGACTTCTTTGGAGGGCCATATTCTCTCTTCTACACAGGTCTTATTATGCATTCCATTTTACAGGCAAAGAAACTGAGGCTCAGACAGGTTAGGCGACTTGCCCAAGGCCACACAGCTAATAGGATGCAGAGCTCAGATTCCTTCTCACAGCTCTAGAATTTCTGTGCCCACGCTCAGAATCATAGTACTGCAAGTGCCTTCTAATGAGAGAGCTGAGGGAAACTGAGTCAAGCTTTCCAAATGCGCAAAAAGTCTCAGAACAGATAACACTGGAATCCCTGAAATAAGTCTTGTAAAATGTAAGTTGTGCTTTAGACATCTGTCAAGATTTTTTCCATCAATATGGCCCATGCTTTCCTTTAGCAGCCCGAGAGAGTAGACAGACCAGAGGCTTTGGGGTCACATCCAGACCCCTGGCTCTCCAGCATGTGACTCGGGCAAGGCACACCAGCCCCTGGGAACTTGGAAACCCCTGGAGGAAACGTGCATGGCAGTGTCAGCCTGGCAGAGCTCCTGTGAGTATTATGGGCCCAATTCAATCCCGGGCTGAAAAAATGGGTGCTGCAATCATGCGCACTGTGCTGTCCAACACTGAGTATGACATACTCTCCCTCGTATGTCAGGTATTCCAGCACCAGCAAGAAGCACGGATGGAGAAGCCTCTCAACCCTTGCCTATCTCAGAATGCCAGAGCCCAGGGAGACAGAAAACCAGAATTTAGGATCCTGGGAGTCTTCCAAGAAGAAAAATCAGTCCACAAAACAATTCAGAAGATTCAGAGAGAAAATGTCTAAAGGAATTTAATTTTGGTTCCCACTTTTAAGGTCTATAAACAGAGATGCCATTCACTAAATTTCAACAGTCATATCTCCAGCTGTTCTTTGTAAAGGTCAAAACAATTTTATTTCCCGTGGCTGTCTTAAAAACACAGAAACACACAACCACAATCTGTCTATTAAACTGCCCACTGGGATTTGTGAAAAGAAAGGTAAGCAGCTGGTCAGTGTGTGTTCGTGACAATCGTGTTTAGCCGAGGAAAGCCACCATCGTGGCCGTGACGCTTAAAGAAACAAGAATGCTTATCATTTCAAGTGGGAATGTTTTGACAAGATTTACCTTAGCACACCTTTAAAAACATTCTTTGCTGACATTGGGAATGCCTCGCCTGTGATCTTAGCAATACTGGCGGAGGCTGCGACGCCTGGTACAACGCCCACTGTTGCATCAACAAATAAACTGGCTCCTGTAGAAAACAGTCTCTGAACTCAAAGCGATGGCGTTGCCACCCCTCGATCCACCATGGTGTGGTAGCCTAGCCTTGAATCCCCTCTCTCAGGACCACAGATACAACTGTTTCTAAAAATGATTAATATACTTGTGTTTGTATCACAAAAATAACACCTGGTCATTGCACCCAAAACTAGACAATACAGACAACAGCAATAGCTAATGCTTACCTGCTACTCATCTAAGCCTGCTTGTATTAATTCATTTAACCTTCACAATAGCCTTTACGAGAGAGGCATCACTAGGATTCCCACTGAACAGATGAAGAAACCAAGGCACTGCTCCAACCATAAGGGATTTGTTCTCTGTAGTAGGGTAATGGAATTCTGTGGGAGCATCGACAATGATATGGAAGAAGACTATTTAATGACATGCAAATCATAACTATAGCAACAGGTTATTCAAGCTAATAATGTTCCTCCTGTCACAGAGCTGGTAAGAGATGAAGCTGAACTTCAAACTCAAGCAACTTGGATCAGAAGACTGTCATCTTAGACACTGCTCTGTAGGAAAATTGAGATCACCTGTAGCCCTAAAATGACCTCTCCTAAAATATCATACAAATTCGTTTACACTTTGGACCATGATGACATACATACATATACCCACACAAAAAAGTATCACAGTTTATGTATTAATAATATTTTGCAAATCACCTGTTAGATACATTGCAGACATCTTTCCATACCATTAAATATTCTTTACTACATCATTTTATATGATTTAATGGAATTTCAATGTGGGAATATAGCATAATTTATTAAACAAGTCCCTAGTGGTTGGACATTTAGTTTGGTTCTTTAAACCAAGATCCAGCAAAAACCCATGTTTGCCAGATCTTTGCACGCATATTTGATTATGTGGAATTTCTGGGTCAAAGAACAGTAGGAAAAAAAATGCATATTGCTTTGCAGATGGACTGATATGGGTTATAGAGGTAGGTCTCCACCTGTATAACTAGGGCTATTTTACTGACCTCATTAGATTGCTACCAAGATTAATTAAATTCAACATAAAGTACTTATTCTAGTGACTGACAAACGGTGACTTGTGGTGACAATGTCATTTTGGTTTCTTTACTACCATGGCCCCCTCTCAGGATCAGGGATGACAGAGAGGACATTGAGAGGTCTGAGAAGCCTTCAGAGAAATGCACCAAGCCTGGTTCAGGGTGTTTCTTTTTGTCTTCAAATGACTAGAAAAATCTCGGTTTTCCCTCAGCAACTCCTTCGGAGCCTGTAGAGACAGGGTATGAGCCCACGTCCTCTGGTATTCCTCATTTTTTGCATGCTGGTATGATCAATTCCATCTGGGTTCAAAACTCAGATCAAGGGAGAGCCCCTCATCTGGGCAGTCTTCATCCCCACCTCTGGGTATCCTTGCACCCCTTCATGCCGTTGGGGCCCTGACGGGAATGGGGCCATTCCAAGATGGTTGGATGTAACATTTAGTCCATGGCTAGACAGCACTTTCTCTTTTACTAGTTTTAGCTTGACTTAGTTTTTAAATTATTGTAACCAAATTGTGAGTTTAGATTTCATTACCAAGTGTCTGAGGGTATCTGTTTCATAACCACGGAGGAAACAGACTATGTTGCCAAAGAAGCAGAATCACACCCACTGTCCATGACCTATTTCCTGTCCCTATAATTGCACTTCAAGGCGATGATGAATAAGTGTGATTTAATATTTTGAGAGTAGACTGCTGATAGAGGCACAGGAAGACATGCAATACAATAATCAATACCTGAAACTGCTGCAGTTCAGCTGTTTTGACAATGATCTAATTGACCGGAGTTGGCCAACTATGGCTGGCGGGCCAAATCCAGCCTGCTGTCTGTGTTCTGATGGATCATGGGCTAAAAAAATGATCTTTACATTTTTTAATGGTTATATTTTAAATGGTTATGTAAGTACCTACATAACATCCTCAATTTTGCCTGTTGGCCCATAAAGTCTAAAAGATTTATTACCTGACCTTTAAAGAAAAAGTTTGCTAACCTCTAATCTAACAGAGATGATCCTATAACTTAAAGTCCCTTCATTGTTGAATGTGACATCATAGTGCCACACATCCAATAAAGTTGACTATGCCTTTTAGAACCTCAATGTGTTCTATTAAGTAATATGATCAACAAACTCTTATCCTACAGAAAGGTATAGCATAGGAGATACCCCTTAAAACAAAAATGAAAGAAATGCGGATCTCAGGCATTTTGAGATGTCGTGAAGTCTTGAAATGGTCTATTGCTGGTTTGCCTTAATTTAAGTGTTGTAGCTTTTGGTCACTTCCCCCCTCACCCCCCACTGCTGCATAGTAGACACACACAACAGCTGTTGCAAGAACCCGAGAACCCAGGTCCTGGCTACACACTGAGAACATTAAAAGTAAATATGACATAGTTACTTTTTAAAGAATCTAAACCAACTTTTCTTTCCTTAAATGGTAGTCATTCTCAATATGGCAGAAACAAAGCTTTTTCCTAGTTTTCTCTGTCAGTTTGAAGCCAGAATTGAACTAGGAATTCTTTCTAAATTGGAGGGTACCTCTCCAACCACTAACAGGGATGGTGTTTAGAACAATGTTACTAAAGTTCGATAGCTAGAAATCTGCTGATAAAGCAAAACCTGCACTAATATACTAATCATAGCTCTTGGCTGATAAAAGGAAATAAACAGCTCTCTAAAAGAACTCTCTCTGAAAAATTCTTCAGCTTTTCAGAGTACTTCACATAAAATAAGACAGAGAAATTTAAAATGACAAAAAACAGAAGTACTCTAAATTCATCATCACCCTACATTTGAAATTATTTTTTACCGTATAAAAAGAAAAAAAAAGAAAAAAGAGAAAGCTTAGAGAAGTAAACATTTGTTAAATCCAAAAAGATGAATCTCTCTTAATGACATAGTTAAGTGTCTTTGATTCAACATGTGCAAAGTAACTACTGATTGTTTAAGATTTTAAGAGGCACAAGAACAGAAGAAAGAAAATACCTGCAGGCTGTTGTTTACCAATCTATTTAACAAGCTGGAAATTTAGATTCAAGTGGCAACTCCTCATCTCTCTAGAAATCTCTGAGCATCAACTTATCAGTCACCGAGCATCTCAAGCCTGCCTCTGAAATGCCTGTACTTTGCCGCTGACCGTCTCTCTTTTAGCTTAATGAGCTTCCTCTCCAAGTCCCAGGTCTGCAAATGCTGTGTATCACAGAGCTGTGTTTAATGTTTAAATAATGCATGGTAGTTTCCAATTTATAGTAGGACGTATCTATAATCCTTCGAATGACATTAGAAACCCTTTGTAATCTTGTTCCTACTCCCTGCCCTTTGCTGGCATCTCTCTATACCACACCCTCAATAATTGAGTCTACGCGTAGCACGCGAGCGTGCCATGCCTTTGCCTATATCCTTGCTGTCCCCAGGATGCCCTTCCTTCATGTTTCCACTTGCCCATCCGGGCTCAGTCCAGACAGCACATCTTTGTGTGTGTTTGCTGTTGACACATCTGCTCTGCTCCCATAGCAGGAAGCTCCGTCTTTGCAGCCCTGATATCCAGCACTGTACCATGGATTCAGCAGACATTTGTAGGTACTCAATACTTATTCATCAACCTTCACCCGTGAATTTTTGGGCTGGGTTACCTCAGTGTTTCCCTGAACTGAAAGAGCCTGCCGTATTCTCTGCCGTGTGGGCAGAGCATAAATCTACTTTCTGTAGGAGAAAAATGCCATTTTGTTCTGCTTCTTCAGTCTCATTGTCAGTCATGAAAATAACTAACATCGACTGATATTTACAGATTGCTTATGGATAAGTTCAGCATTGTGCTAGTATTTGACACATCTTACTTAATCTTCCCAACAAGCCTTTGAGATGGGGACTGTGATTATCCTCATTGTGTCAGATGAAGAAACTGAGGCTTAGAGAGGATACGTGACATGCCCAAGGTCTCAAAGCTGATAAAAAACAGAAGTAGGCTGTGCCCTTGGCCCATGCCTCTTAGGCCAGGTTTCAGCTAATCAGAGGCCCTACTCGGCAACTAGACATAGTCTTAGCTTGAAAAGACTGGTGGGCCACTCTTGGAGAGATGTGGGAAGTGTTAGGGTGCTCAGTGGAGTACTGAGATGCATCAAGGTCTTCTAGAATTTATCCAGAGTGGAGGAGTGAATGAGGTCCCGAGGTAAGACCCTGCCTTCCCCCTGCCTCTATCCCCATTGCCATCAGCAGGAGCCCGCACACCTGTAGCTGAATTTCAGCGCCCAGGGCTTCGAATTCTGTCTTCCAAACATCCTCTTCTATGTGCTGACATAACAGAGCAAGTGCAATTCGCACAGGGCAGCTCACTGTCTGTGTTTCATTTGCAAGGATAATGCATTATTTTAACAATAATAAGACAATTTATTTATATCTACTTCCCCCCCTATTTTCTCAGCAGCAACTCATACAAAAAATGGAGGAAATTATGCCAACAAAAATATTTATGAATAAATAGCTCACATAAATGGTGAGGAGTCTACTATCTAAATAATTCTGTTTCCACCCACCAAAACAAAGGAAGAGAATGTTCCTGATGGCATGATTGAATTGTAATTACTGTCAAAGTTTTAAACATGATGATAATGAGAAAAATATTAGCATTAGCTCAGAGCTGCCTAAAAACATTTATTTTCCTAAGAGTATGACTATTACCTATATCTTTCATTTAAGGCATTGAGGGAAACGCTAGCCATAATTATTATTATTATTATTATTATTTTAGGCAGCTTGACTTGATATCGTCATTTTCACAGATTTCTGTAGTATGTGACAATATTTTAACGTGGATCATTTTGAGCAAACATGTAGTTCTCTTTTGGCTTGCAGCTACGCATCCACATTCATTGACCACTTTGCATAGGATGTTCCACCTAACAATCTTCTGTTTTCTTCTCTGACATATTCGAGGACTCCTGAATATCTCATAGTCAATAAATGTACATAAATCTATTAACCAGTCCTTATGTGACACTGGGGAAAGAAAGGAATTTTCTCAGTTTTCACATGTGGCCTAAAAATTTGGACATTATAAAGTTCCAGAAAATCCTTTACCAGCTGAAAATAGAAAATAAATTACATTCAAAGTCCTAATATCTTTTATTGTATGTACATTTTCACGAGCAGGATATCATTTTCCTTCGATTGTCTGCAAAATAATACATGATAAAGGCAAATTCAAACAAGGATAGAAAAGTGCTCAGCTCAAACTCCTTAAAAAGACTAACGATACTTTCACAATGCACATGTTAAGATTGCTTTTTAAGGGTCTGTCCTGAAGACTATTTCTATTTAAAAACAACAACAACAATAACAAGAACAACAACAAAAACTTGACCATTAGCTACTCTGAGCAGTTGCAAATCGTGGCTGTGTTCAGAAGAGTTGGCAGATTTCAGCTGATGAATTTCAGTCTAGCAGCCAAGATGATCAACTAAATAAACCATTTCACAAGTGTGAGGGACTTTATCTGATTTTATTTCGTAGCGCAGCCAGACATAGCTTAAAAACATAGAAAAGAGATGCCAGGATGGAGGGACTAAGTATGGCTATAGAAAAGAATAAAACAGTGCCCCGTGAACCCAATTTCATTTAGTGGGATATATAGCTCTCATTTTCTCTGAACATTTCCTCAGACATTAAGCAAGAGGCACAGATCCTCACGCCCATCCTAGTCACCAAGTAGACCAAGGCACCGTTTCTCAGAGCCAAGTGCGGTTCCTGTGCAAGGTAAGCGTAAGTGATCATCGGATACTTACGCGGGGTAAGGCTAAGCTCTCAGCTAAAATAAAATAACTTCCTCTGTTTACATATCCATGCTAGAATGTGGATCCTGCAGTTCTGAGATCAGACAAACCTAAGGAACACAGGTCACTCACCCACCTATTCACTCACCCACCTGGCAAATCTTTACCGAGTGTCTGTTACTTGTCTGGCACTGTGTTTGGCAATCAGAATGCAGAGACAGGACCTTTGTCCAAGGTTTCTTTCTCCAGGAAGTGTACGTCCTGGCAGGGTTTCAGCAAGAGTGAATGGATGAGCTTGTAATGGAAAATGTGCCATGTTTCTAAGGGAAACGTGATTTCCATTAACGCTGAGCTATGACACGGAAGGGCACGGATGATGTGGAAGATCACTTCACCTGCTCCCACAACTCAGCTGTGAATCTTCTCTTCCTCACATCCTTCCTGTCTTTCATCTCTTGACAAATATTTTTTGAGCATCTCTCATGTGCTAAGGACTGGGAATATGTCACAGAACAAGCCAGACATAACCCTTTCCTCCTGACGCTTGGAGTGTGAAAAGGAGCTGATCAGATGAGGACGCCTGCCTCGGTTGGCCCAGGTGATTCAGAAGAAAGGACAATGGCCAGGGTGGTAACATAATAAAGCTCATTTCTCCACGGCAGTACTGGACGATTCTCATTCACAAGCTTTACTGTAAAGTAAACAAGTGAAAGGCAGGAAAGGTGAATAGATGGGCAGGTTCAAAGAAAATGCCCAGTGCCCGCCACCTGCTCGGATGTCTAATATCATTTCTGTCTGTGCCTTGAGTAAACATCTCCTGCTGGGGGTCCTCCTTGGGAGATGTACTTATATAAAAGGAAATGCAGTACAGGGAAAATACAAAGGAAGAATTGATGTTGCATCAACTGAACTCATGTCAACCAGCAGAGGGAGGAGCCTCCACTCCCAACAAGTCAGGAGATGTCTGCTTTGTCCCCTCATTCGGGGGAACCGGAGCAAAGTGTTTGCCCCATCACTGCGGCCACCAGCCTTGAAGGAGCCCCTGATGTATCTGATTACACTCCCCATGTTCAGTGCTCAAACACACTATTTGAGATACATGAGTGAGGACAGGGTAACCAAACTTAAAATTGATGTGAATTATATAAAAGTTTTTAGGATCCCAAATAGAATTTTTTTTTTTTTTGAGACAGAGTCTCACTCTGTCACCTGGGCTAGAGTGCTGTGGCATCAGCCTAGCTCACAGCAACCTCCAATTCCGGGGTTCAAGCGATTCTCCTGCCTCGGTCTCCCAAGTCGCTGGGGTTACGGGAGCACGCCACCCCGCCCAGCTGCTGAGTCTCAGTGAGACGGAAACATCACAAACCCTGGGAGAGACCACTGGCTGCAAGTGCTGTCCCTTTAAAGATAGGAACAGGGAATCATGTTTTACCTCCTCAGCAAACATGCTGAAGAGCTTACCGCAGCACTAGCAAACAGACAAGGCTCGCCTAACTTTAGGGACGTTTCTTTCCTTTGCATTGCGCTGATGTTGCCTGAATCAGCACTGAACTCTGGAAAACCTCACAGAAAAGTGACACTCTTCATTCATTTTCATTGATTTTCCAATTTCAGTTAAATTGCGTTTATCTTTGTTTTTTTTGAAGGAGGGCTGTTTATATATTGCGGCTTAACTCACATAATTATATGCTTATTGCAACTTAACAAAAGTTCAAGTGGAAAGATCATGAGCTGGAAACATATTTGTCCTCAAATTAAACTTAAAAAGTGGAATAATACACTAAGCTGAGATGGAGAAATCACTGCATTTCATCTTTGCCCTGTAAGAACTTGCAAGAACCTTTCAGAGCATTTAGGGTCATGGGAAAGCCGGTGCGCGAGCAAGAGCCCGCGTGTGTACGCACACGCATGCTGAGTGAGGAACAAAGAACGTTGGAAAGTCATTACTTGCCTCCAAAGAAGAAGAAAATACATCGGTCGTAAAAATAGGGAGGGTTAGAGAATGGGAGACAAAATGAAGGGAATGAATTCAATATTTTTTCTACTTCTCTTTTTCTTAACTAGAAACAATTACATTTTCCAAATGACAATCCCAGTTTCAATATAAATTTCTTTTCTCCCTTCCAATAATTTCCTGTTTCTAGCTGCTTCCCACCCCTTAAGTAAAAAATCTTAGAGTCATTTCCAACTCAGTTTTGCCTTTCCTCCTCTGTGCCAACAAACACACGATTAGGAATTTTCGGAGCGCTCACACCGTGTGGGCAGTGGGACACAAACATGCACGGGATCAGTCTGTTCTCAAGAAATTTACAGTCGGGGCCAACGTTGCCCAGTAGAACTTTCCGTGAGGATGGAAATGTTCTGTGTCTGCACTGACCAGTACAGAAGCGCGCAGCCTCATGTCACTACTGAGCACTTGAAATGTGGCTAATGTGACCGAGAAACTGATTTACACATTTTAATTTCAAATAATACATAAATACAAATTTAAATAACCACATATGACTTGTGGTTACTATATTGGACAATTCAGGTCTAGACCAACAGAAAGGGAATATTCTTTAGAGACAAATGACAACTTAAAGTAACACATGGCAAGTGCCATACGATGGCTACAGGTAAGGGTGGTCAGAGATCAAAGGAAGAACAAGACAGTGGGAAACTGAGGTGGGTGAGGATGGCTTCTTAGAGGGGGTTGAGCTAACCCAGAATCTTGTGAGAAGCTACGACATACAAAAGCAGAGAAAGGAGAGGAAAAGACTCATTGATTTATTTAATCAAAAATACTGAGAGGCAAATGCAGAGAGCCCATGAGGGAAACCCAACATTTAGTATGGAGCAGATGGTACTTGCAGAAGGTCAAAGGTGACTCTGCGGTGCCATGTCTGTGGAGCAATGTCAGGAACAGAGAATTCCAGAATGGGAGAGATTTGAGGTGGATGGAGGGGGTGATGGATGGATGGGAATCCACAAGTTGGCTTATGCTGTGTTTGGAGGGCCAAGGGGGTACTTAAGGTAGCTTACAGTGAGCTACAAGGTGGACCGTGAACTCAGGAAAGGGCAGGGCCAGAGGGGCACATTTAGACGGGGACATAAACAGGGGAGGAACACATGTCCCAATTAAATGGGACAGCTGACACCTGGATCTATGCAATGTCATATCTTACGGGACTGACTGTGCATGTATGGGAACTGGGCCCAAAGTTTCCAGAATTTCTGGTTTTCAAAAAATCCTGCAAACAGGATTTTTTTTTTTTAGAAATTTGAAAACTAAATATTTTGATATAGCAATTAATTATAAAAGTGTTAAAACACCATGGGCAAAACCAAAGAGCAGGCATGTAGACTGACTATCATCCATGGGGCACCTGTTTGTGACACATGGCTTAGAAGATGGAGGAGATTTCACGGAGGGAGCCTAAGGGACGAGAACAGAAACTGAGGAAGAAAGAGCTTCCAGGGGACACAGTGACGCCTGCAGCAAAGGGGTGGAAAAAGAAAAGAAGTAGGCAAAGCCACTCGACCCTGCGACAAGGAGAGCCTCGGTGATCCTGGACACAGCCCCCTTCCTTCCCTCCCCACTCCCCTCCCTCCTGGCAGAAAGGCGGGGGCTGGAGCAGAGTCCAGCACCACTACGGCCTAAAGAATAGGGGTGGAGGGGAAACAGAGGCATCGCGTTGAACGAACGCAAACAGTTCCAAGTGATTTGGCCTTTTGCAGTGTTTTCCTGGGTCACACAATATCTCATTTCCGTTTAGAGATTTTCCCTGCCCAACCATGTATAAACACCGCATCTCCGCCTGCGCAATAGAAAGTGCCGTTGACTGAAGCCCCACATCTTCCCTTGTGTGAAATCCACACTCTATTCTCATCAAAAAAGAGAATGTATTCCCTTCAGCTCACCTCCCGGTCCAGCAGTGCCGGTGACACAACGGTGACAATGTCTCCTTTCTCAGGATCGATGTAGAACATGTTGGGAGACGGCTTGTCAGGCGTCTGCTGACGGATATTATACCGCAGGAGGGCATTATCGGTGGCCGGGTCGTCCGCATCAATGGCTGTCATCCGCATCACTGTGGTCCCTACGGGGGCAGGACAGAGGGCAGGAAATGGTTACCGTGGGGGCAGCGACGGTCAGAGCTCTTCCCCACCCGGGCAACAGCAACGGAGGAATGTGCCAATCATTTTCCAAATTAAAAAAGAAAAGTATTTCCTGAGCTTTGCTATATTTTAGCTTTTCCTCCCCACTCCATCACATGAAAAGACCTGAAATAAAGAAAAAAATCTTTGCTGTTCAGCAGAGTGACTGCTTAATTTTCCCTTCTGCTGATGTGCTGTTTATTTTCATGGGCTTTCATTGCACTGTGGATGTGGCCCTGTGACGATGGCCTTCATCCTAAAAGCTCTTACTGAACGCCTACTACGTGTGCCTGGGCTGGGCGTTGGGGAAATAGAGGTGCAAAAAGACACATGCCCTGGTGTGCAGGAGTTCAGAGATCAGTAGGAGACAGAGCCTATAAGGAGGGAAAAATGATAAACCGTATCAGGCACATCGAGAGCGGGCATCACGAACACAGAGGAGAACCATCTCCCCCGGCCTGGGGTTCGGAGAAAGGCTGCTGATGTGGTCACCCAGGGGCGAGGAGATGTGAACATGAGGGAGAAGGGACCCCGAAGGTAAAAGATATTCCAGGTACAGGGAAACGGGAGCAAATGTTGTCTGAGCACTACTACGTAGCAGCCACATTATTTTAGGCACTTTGGACATAAAGATGAGGGTAACAGGGTGAGTCTTTTCCCCAGACAAGCAGGACCTAATTCTGTAACAAGCGTGTGGACTATTTGATTATATCAAGGATGGATAAAGGTGTCAGATAACGGTCTTATACACGGCCAATACAAAGGGGAACTGGCATAGCCTTTCAAGGACAATTGGGCAGCAAACAGTAAAAACAACACATTCACCTTCTTGGTATCTACTTTTGAGAAACACTCGCACATGTCGGCAAAGGGTTTATGTAAGAAAGTTCACAGCAGGATTACCCACAATGGTGAAAAATTTGGAAACAACCTAGCTGTCCAACAACAGGGGAATTGCTAAAATGATAGTATCCCCATACTGTGAAATATTTTGCAGCAGTTTAAAAAAGGTTGTGTATCTAATATGCTCTAACATGGAAAACTCTCTAAGATATATTATTAAGTAAAAGAGTCAAGTTGTGGAATGGAATGTTATCCATCGGATGATATCATTTTTGTGACCTTGCTTGTATACAGAAAATTCCACAATACTTTATATTTTGCAGGTACAGTTCATGTTCATAAATGCATAGAACAAGGTCTATAAAGGTGAACTTCACTCTGCAGAGGGTGGTTAAATCTCAGGAAGGAGAGAGGAGATTGAGATTTGGGATGGTCATCAGGGAATAAATTGGCCTAATTTATAATGTTTTGGTTATTTTTATAAGGCGAATGTATTGCTTTTGCACTTAAAATTTAATTTAAAAAGAATGTAATTATAAGTTCCAATAAAAGCATGGTTTAGGTCAAAATTGGGCAAATTTGCCTGCTGGTCTTGACAACCGAAAATAGCAACTGTATTGCTATCATATTTGGCTTAGGGTGACCTGCCTAACCATAATTTTTTATCACAGTTTACTCTTCTGTGAATATGGGGCCCCATCTTCCAATTTTGAACTCTTCTGGACTCTCAAAGTGTGACTTAACTGACAAAAGACCAAAGCACTAGACCCATAGTTTCTAGCAGGACTATTCACCATAGAAAATGTTGAAGCCTAAAGGAAACAGAATTGATCTGGTTCAGCCGCCGTCCCAGCGTTCCTTTCCCGTACACAACAGTGCCTCTCCAGTTACCAAAGCCAGCTTGTTTTCTCCCCATGGGAACCAGATTGTCAGCCATCAGGCCTGATTAATCAGGCAAGCAAGGGGGATCTGGCCACCCTAACGGTTGGATGGTTTGTTAAGTAGTCTCAGTTAATTTCACAATGTTGCCATTCAGCGGATGCTTCAAAGTGTATTTTCTATCTACCCTGTTTCTTTGCCCTGTGAAACTGTTGCAGGGCAAGCTTCAGGGGTCCAGGGCAAGAATGGAACCTTCTTGGCTGGTGCAGTCACGCTTGCCTTTGGAAGACAGCAGTGAACAGTACGGCTCTGTTTCCCATTGAGCCATTCCTGTTCTCAACCCAGTGGTCCAGGAAGCCACTCACAGTCCATGGGAGCTGCTATGAAACGTGACACCTATTTGCCTTCCTGAGCTAAGCAGACAGACAACTTGAGGACCCCAGTCAGAAATGAGAGGCTGATTTCAGGCCTTGATCTCACCCAGGGACATGCCATAGTAAGCTCGTGTGGCCAAAGGCATAGGAGGAGGCCTCAATCCCATCAACTCCACACCAGACAGTTGCAGGTTAAGTATACTTGACCCAGAGCCTCACATTTAGCTAGCGTCTAATGAATGCTTGATTGATTGGATCTGCGCCCTATTTAATCTGCCTTTAATTGAAGTCATAGACAGTATAAAAATGAAGTCATCATGGTTTGCAACTGACATATGCATTAAAATGATTAGAGGAAGAAAAAAGATCTCTCGGGTTGACGGATCTTCAGTTTTCACCAGGAAATTTATTAAGAATGTCTTTGTATTTACAAATTTGATAACAGGATGTAACAAAAGGTGATCCTGGACAATTCCCAAGGTTACATGGAAGATGCTTTTTATTTTAACGAATTGTTATAGGGAACAATTGAACTTGGCTTTAAGCCATGCCTTTGTCTTAACCCAGACATGAATACATAACTGAATTTACTTCTGAGTAAGTTCCACCTCTGTGGAGCCTGCAGAGGTCCTAAGTCATGTAAGTAGGTTTGCAGCACTGAAGAAAATGACCTGGGGGTGACAGGTCTGGGTTCAAGTCTTTACTAACCGCATGACCATGGGCACATTGCTCAACTGTCCTTGAGCCTCGATTTCCCCATTTTCTACATGAGGATATTAACATTCTCCTCTTTGGCTGTAGCGAGGATTTAATGGGACGACCTGTTTAAGGAACTGGGTACAGTGCCTGGTACATTAGCTTTCAGAGAAGGATGCCTTCCATTGTCAAATCCTGCCCTGGGTTCTGAGCCAGTCATGGCAATGCCCGCAATGGCCTCAGACAAAGGAGCTTAGAGTTCAGTCGTCCAAAGATTCCGGAACCTGGTAGGGTAGGACGAGTCCCAGTGCCCTTCATCCTTGAGGAGCTCTGCTTCCCCTGCTCCCTTCTCCCCTCCACTTTTCCCATAGTAGTAGTGTGCAGATTGGGTTTCTACTATGGAGAACACAACTTTACATCACCACACACATGCATTCTGTGGTCTACACCACTTCTCCATGTGGTACTACTTCCTCTAGGATCAAAGCTTTGTCCTGAATCCCAGTCTATCTGCTGAGCCCAATACCCTGTTTAGCTCTTGCCAAACCCTCCCCTGGAGGCTGGAACATGTTTTACCTACGTCCACATTCTGCAATGGCTGGACACACCTGCTGATAGTGAGGGTTCTACAGTGGCTGCATAAACCTTATAAGCAAGCATTTCCTAAATCAGATACAAATCCTAAATCAGATTCCTTGGGTTCTCTAGAGAAACAGATTTGAGAAATACACAGCAAACATAGCCAAGCAGGTTTCCCACCTCACCCCACACCCCCAGGACTTTTAGTGCCTTTATTGAGCAAACACATAGTGCCAATCTCCAAGAAAGGGTAGAACCGGCAGCATTAGGCCCTCTTAGGCCCTCTGCAGGCTCCACAGAGGTGGGACTTACTCGGAAGTAAATTCAGTTACGTATTCATGTCTGGGTTAAGACAAAGGCATGGCTTAAAGCCAAGTTCAATTGTTCCCTATAACAATTCATTAAAATAAAAGGCATCTTCCATGTAACCTTGGGAATTGTCCAGGATCACCTTTTGTTACATCAACTTTGCTATTGATGGAAACTTTTCATTTAAAGAACACCTTCACATGATGGGCCACATAGTGCTAAACTTGCTCTTGGAGGGTCCGGACTATTCTGTTCATCTTTGGAAGCTCAGTATCTGACATGCAGTAGGTCTCCTATCAGTGTTCTTTGAGTTGGATTGCATTCTTATCATTCACTGTAGCTTTGCCTCATTCCACGCTGACTGGAGCCATCAGTACCTTGTCTACAGAGAAGAGTGAGCAACAGGCCAACTTTCCTGGAGAGTTTTCACAACCATGTGTGCTTCGCTACCACCTCTGAGTTTTTCATTCAATGCCCCTTGTTGGAACCAAATTCCATGGTCATAGACCAACGCCAGGCCCAGGGCTGATGTGCAGCAGGTAGACACAAGTGCAGCTGTTCCAACTGCCTGTGGGTGGTGCCGATGCCTCACCCCTTGCCCAAGCCCACATACAGGACTCTTAGAAGGACTCATTCATTTCCACCAGCCCAGGCGCTTCCCATCCGTGTTTGCCTCGTGCGTCCCGATGGCAGAGAAAGGATAATTACATGACAGACACGCGTTGGGTCCTCCACACGGTACATTTCTGTCCTTTCCCCATCACAATATTCTCCTGAGTGTCAAAATAAATGATAATCACCCTGTCACTCCCTGAGCCAGATGAACTAGCCGTGGCCCCTCCAGAGAAAAATAAAAGTCTTCCAGGATGCTAGTGGCAATTCTCAAGTTGGGTCGTCGTTTTCTTTTGTTGAAGGACACGGCTGCCGGCTTGACAGGCTGATTAACAAGGGTGATTGTTTCCCCCTGTTCACACACACAGCCCCTTCCTCTTGACTGCAGCTCCCTGATTAAAGCAAGTGCAGCCCGGCCGTCTTGGCCTTGAAAGCCAGCCTTTGAAGTTTTGCTTTTCTGTGCCTTCAAGCAGTCAGGCCCTTGGGAAGGAGAGTGCACAGCTGACAGCCAGGGGCTATGTCCAGCCAGCCTCAAGGATGAGGAGGCTCTGAAACACAGCAACAAAATTATTCTCTTCTTAAAATTCCTGTGACTTCATCCCTAAACATTTCCTTTGATCAAAAAGTGTCAGGCTTCCTATTCCCATGAGTGAATCACGTATTGAGACACAAATGTTCGTGTCTATAGCGAGCACTGGATTTCGGATAGCACAGTTAGGACAACTGCACGCTTTGCAAGAAGAAGTGTAATATTAAAACAAACATGAGCAGAGATGGCAGACATGACCAAGTGAACTCTGATGTGACAAAACGGCACTTTGTAGTAAAACATCAAACTTGTGAGAGGAGGTAGTGAGTTCTAATTCCACCCAAAAAATGATTTCTGCTACTAAATTATCTAAGAGATGTGCCTCAAAGGTTACTAGCAGGAGAATGTGCCCATGGACACTTCACGCATGACTTATTCTTGTGTGTTCACTCCTCGTATCAGAAGAAAAGCCCATAGACCATTAATGCCCCGGTTTATTGAGCCAGGTGAGGTAGACGTAGAAGCTGCTGCTATTTCAAATTCTAGCGTCTTAGTGTGTATCTGGTTGGAATGATTCTAATTTGAAACTTAATTTCTCTTAAGGACCCTTCATGTCGAAGGGGTTTTGGGCATCCTGGTTCCAAATATCTAGCCAGAGAGTTCTCAATGCGGGGTGACCAACCAGCCCAGCTTACCTGGGACTGAGGGGATTCCAGGACAGCCCTGGGTAAACCAGAATGAGCTGGCCACCCTGCAGGCCAAGTTTTTCTTTCAAATGTAGATGCATCTCACGGTCATGATCAGCATAGTGCAGATGTGAGAGCTGTTGCAAAGCTAACTTTAGGGGCCTGAGACACAGGCCACAGCCATTCACTCAGCTGAGTGCACTGGCCGCACCAATCTGGGATTGTTTTCTGACCAAGCAGGTGGACAGGACCCAGTTCCCTCCTAAGAGTCCTCAAGAGTAAAGAGAGAAGCCTAGATGCACAGACTCAAAGTGGAATCGTGCCAGTGGCTGGGCTGACTAGTTCTAAATCCTGGCCTCAACATTTACCAGCTGGGCATCCTTGGGCAGCTTAACTTCAATTTTCTCATTTACGAAACAGCTCCTCCCTCAGGGGTTGCTGGAGGCATTGAGTAAATTACTGCAGTGTTCTGTAACCTTTTTTTTTTTTTCCCATTAACACCTCACCCCAAAATCATTTTTAGACATTTTTTCCTATTTAATACCCTTCCAACCAGCCACACAATGTTGATTTCATAGATACACTGTATATCACTTTATGTACTATGGCCCTTTACAGGGTACAAACCATTGTAATATCTAATATTTTTAATTTCTCTCCTAATTTTCTGTCCTTTAGGGGTGATATTACCTCTACTGAGAATACACAAATTAATGTATATAAAGGCCAATGCTTGGGTGATGGTAAGTAATGAAGAAAGGTAAGTTGTATTATTACTTTTATTGATGACCACGATTTAGAACTCAGTTCTGGGGGACCCAATGCTGAGTGCAACAAGAGGAGGAAAACATCCTGTGGGACCCAACCACTTGGTTCAACTTGTACTAGTTCTGGGACTCACACTCAGGATCTATAGAAGCAGGAATTAACTGAAATCTCATAAAGGAACAATTCCTTTTTTCCCTTAGATGAGCCTAGAAACTTCTGTTGAGCGTACACCTGCATTAATCAGTTTCCCTGGCTCTTGTCAACATTCCCAAGTAGATAGCAATGATTAGTTGATGAAAGATAGTCAACCAGGGTGATAGGTATCGAGGGGCAGCCCACATTCTGCAGTGCACGAGCTCCTGAAAAGTCACTCATGCAAGCAATCGTAAATAATGTTTTATTTTCCCGTTGGCCTACATTGGCATTTCAGACCCGCTTTATCTTCATTTGAGATGACGTCCAATTGGAAGCCACTCCTCGTAATTCAGCTTTATGGCTTTTTTGCTCATCTCCAAAACACTCTCCTGGCTGGTGGGGTGGGCGGAGGAGGTTGGTTGGCTCTCGGTTCTGGGTGTGGAGACTGTTAAAGAAATCTCTGCCCTGATCCTCAGAGGACAAGAGGAGAGAAGAGCAAAGTGGCAGAGGGAAGAGGTGCTGCTGGTCTGACTCTGGGGAGGAGGAAAGAGGGAGAGCTGGCGAAGGCCTAAGGCAAGGCCTGGGAGATTCGCTTTGTTTCCCTTGCTCCCTTTGGAGCCTGTTCTCTCTGCTGCCCAGTTATCCAGGGATGGTCACTCCCAGCACAAAGCCCCTTCCCACATTTTTCATATGGTGGTTAGGTTGTGCATTCAACCCAGAAAGTTCTTGATAATGTGAGTTTTGATGAAGATGCCAGTGACCTTTGGCCTCTCCTCTGATAGCAGCTTGGTCCCGCTGGCCCTGAAGGTGGGGCTCTTTGTGACCAGAGTGGGGTCCTGGGAACTAGGTCAGAAGGCAGAAGCTCAAACACCCACCCAATGCCCACGCGGGTAAATTACATGAGTAAAATGATCTCAAGATGATGCCTGAGGGGGAAGCTGCCTCTCTGCTCCAAGGGATTACTGTATTTCTGAAATACAAGTCCAGAGTAGCCAGATCTTTCGATTTTTCAAGCAAAGGTGGGAATTTGGATTTTTGTATAAACTATCAAAATGTTTACATGTCAGACACTAGTTCAAATTGAAAAAATAAAGGATCGCTGAGTGGGATTAGGAATGCCAAACAAAATGGGTCATAGCAAACTTTGGTCTGAGGCTCACCAGTTTTCAACTTTTGACTTTGACTATTAGTAGAGCTGATTTTTTCTCCCAAAGACAGGAACTAAATGTTGTTAGTGAGTACTCCAATGATAGATTCCAACTTTAAAAAAGAGCACATTCACTGTAAAGCTCTTGCCATTCTTCCTTCCATCTCCCTCTTTGGAAAAGGAAAATTTCTCATCTGTCTAAGAACGATTTGGCTCAGAGAGACGGCCCTTCTCTCCGAGTCTCCTGGAAGTCTGAGCTGTAGGCCTTCCCCACTCAGTGATCCCCAGGTCTTAGCGTGTACTTCTGTACAGTACCTTCTCAGTTTCTCCCTGTCTTCCTCCACCGAACTATAAACATCTTGAGGGCAAACATAGTATCTCATTCCCTTACATGGTCCCAGGACTCAGCAAAGTTGGAGGTACTGGAGACTCAAAGTTGTAAATATATGATGTGCATCTTATACGTTAATTTATTTGATTCTATAGTAACCCCAGGAGGTATGTCATATTGTTAAACCCATTATACAGATGAGGGAATGAAGACTGAGAAGGGTGAGGTCAATCTTCCGAAGCCCATACCTCCATAGCTAGTCAGGACTTGAATTCTACTTTGCTAAAGGGACTATGGCCCAGACCGCAAGCTGCTGACCAGTATCCATTCTTCATTTTTTTACTTAGGAACACAACGCTGAGTTTAGCTGGCTACACTGCTGACTTGCTGGGATGCTAGATGTTCCAACTTCTCTGGTAGCTAATGTGGCCAAGGACTAGGGTTTAGACGATGACATATAATTAGAAGTATTGTGTGTGAGACTCCTATGGAGATTCCTTAAAGAGATCTCAGTCAGGAGGTGTGTGCTTTTGTAACACATCCTCTCCTCGCTTCTAGCTGCCTGGACTGCAGATGTGATGAACATAGCTTTGGCAATCATCCTGGACCATGAGGTGGCTCTTACAATGGAAGCCACATGGTGGGAAGGTAGAGCAGAAAGATAGAAGGAATCTGAGTCCCTGAGTTCCTGATCACCATAGCTCTCCAAAGTGAGCATGGACTGCTTCCCTCAGCCTTGTTTACATGAGCAAGAAATACACGAGGGAAGAGGAAAAGCCTGTCTTTTTTGTGCCATTGTCATTTTGGGTTTTCTGTTCCATGCAGCCAAAACAAATCTTCCCTGATAAAGGCAGGAAGTAAAGACTAAAGAAGATAAATAAATACATATTATTAAATACTTAGCATTACCATATAAAGTAAATGTTATTGCTTTAGTCTCAGGCTGTATGATGCTCATTTAGACAAGAGTAGAAATATCCAGTCATTTCCTCAGGTATGTTCAAATATTCAAATTGTTTTCCACTTATCTAAAATGTCATATCCAGGGACACTCCTTATATAAGGAGGTATGGTAAAGGTGTTCAATTACTGGCCCCCAGCAAATCATACCCCTCATAGCCATACTCTTGTATTATCCTTCCCACGTTGAGTGTAGGCTTGGCCATGTGACTTCCTTTAGCCAATGGGAACACACAAACATACAAATAGAAGCTCAAAAGTGCCTGTTCATTGTAGCTTGTCTTCCTGGAACCCAGCCACCAACTAAGATATCTGAGCTGTCCCACTGGAAAGCCCATGTGTACAGGAATTGAGGCTCCCTGGCTGACTCCCCTAACCATCAGACATGTAAGTTGAAGCCATCTTGCACCATCCAGCTTCAGCTGATCCCCCAGATGACAGCAGCCAGACATGCAAGCAACCTCAGGCAAGAAGAGCAGAAGAACTGCCCCGCTGAACCCATCCCAGATGGCAAAGTCATAAGCAAATAAATGGCTGTCATTTTCAGCTGCTAAGTTTTGGTGTGGTTTGTCACACAGCAATAGATAACTGGTAAAGGTGTATAAGTAAATTAGTCTTCACATGCAAGCTAGAAAATACTACATAAAAATAATAACATTTATTTTTAACATGGAAGGTTCCATTTTAAATAGCCAAACAGCATAGGAGATTCAGGGAGTGGCTCAAAATAAAAAGGAACAGGTGCAGAAAAAAAATTGATGAGTGTAAAGTGCAATGTACTTCCCAAACGTTGGGCTTTGGGGCTGCTAATGATGTCACCACTAAAGCACCATAATATCTTGACTGTTGAGTGTTTCAGCTTCCTAATGAATTTGCTTTTTGCTGGCTGGCAGAGAGAACAACAGGGAATTAAACTGGCACAATGTACATACTCCTGATGCAGATTTGAGCTAAGTAGGTACCATCAAATAAGAACACAACTGAAAAATGAGAATACCTTAAATTTTGAGACAGTTGTGAACTTCGTTTAATAGCAGCTGTAAGTGTCTTGGTGCAGCTGCAATTACCACAGGCTTGATTTGAAATGCAATAGGCTTCTCCTCTCAAATTTGCTTTACCTCCCTGGAGCTAGTTGTTTTTTTAAGTACAAATTGACAGTCAAATATGTAATAAATTATGACAAGTTGAGCAATGATTCTCTCCCATCTGTTTTCAAAGGTTGTTTATTTTTATGTTGATAAAGAGGTAGTGGCGACAGAACCACCTCATGATTATTTCAATCCCTTAGTTGCTCCAGCTCAATCTTCACAGTGCCTTTTCCCTGCTTTGCTGGTGAGCTATTGTTTAATCAAGCTGCAGCGGGCCAGATTTTAGGAAAGATAACCGTTTATGAGATTATTAGGTAACACGTGACCAAATCTGGGGCCCTCCTCTCATGATTCACTTTATTGCCCTAATTTCTTCATTTCATCCAGAATTCTTCAGTAATATTTTCCTCAAACCTATTAAAAATTTCATTTAATCTTTTTATACATCATTCCTTTCTATACAGCTCTTTGTGAAGGATACAGGATACTCTATGTTGAATTAACTGGTCTAGCCTAAAATACTTCAAAAAAGAAAAATGTTAAGTGGAAACTCTATCCCCAATATTTCAAACTAATAATAAATCTTTATATTGGATTAACATGAAGTAGTTGTAATTCTCAAATATGAAAATATTCTCCCATAAACCCTAGAAATAATAAATGGACACTGTGTCTATATTTTTGTTTGTTTAACCAACTTAAGAGAGTTTAAAAAGGCATGTATATTCCTCCAGAGACCAGTGTTTTTCAACTAGGGGTAATTTTATCCCCTCCCCAAGGGACATTTGGAAATGTCTAGAGACATTTTTGGTTGTCACAACTGGGGCAGGAGGTGTGATACTGGCACCCAGTGGGTAGAGGCCAGGGATGCTGCCAAACATTCTACAAGTATGAAAATCTTCAGAGACATCAAGATAATGCTTCGTATATAGTAGCAGTCTAGTAAACATTTGCTGAATGCATGAGTGCATAAACAAATGTATAAATGAAAGAAAGAATAAAGGATGAATAGTTTTATCATCTTTCTTCTCTTACAGCTTAAGTTAATAATGAAGGTGGAGTAGGCAATGACAGGTAAATAATGCTTGACTTGCAGTAAATATTAATTAACTCCTAGCTTAATGCTCAACAATGAGCCTATTGTCCCTATAATTTATAACTATTTCAAGGGCAAAGGTGAAGTAGTTTTGCTCTTTAAAATCGTAGACTATATTAGGCTCAGCTGGACTGAAATAACAAACCAACCCTGTAATTTCAAAATAGCTTAGCACGTAAGGTTAATTTCTCATTCAAATTCAGTCCGCTTTGGGGGTTCCCTTCAAGAGCATATCCTTTCCAAGTGGAGACTAAGGGATCCAGACTCTTGTACCTTGTGGCCCTGTCATCTGGAACACATGGTTTCTTGATTGTTGTGGGAGGAGCAGAGAGCTGCAAGGTCACACGCCAACTCATTAAATGCTTCAGTCAGAAATGACACACATCACTACTGTCTGCAGTCTGTTGGCCAGATTTCTGGTGTCTAAGTCAAGCTCAAGAGCAGGGGGGCTTTATGGGTGGGGTGACCTTTGCAGTTGCACAGAGCCCTGTACTCAGAAGGGCCCTGTGCTCAGTTTAACACGGCTGTCACCCTCTTGACATTCTTAATCATTGTTAAACAAGGGCCCCTGCATTTTCATTTTATACTGGGCCCTGCAAATTATGCGACCAGTCCTGCTTAAGAGCCAGGAGCAAGGCCTGCAGGAGGCCTGGAAAATAGAGGGGCACACCTAGACACTCAGCGAAGTGAGCACTCAGTGCCTCGGCCGCAGTGCCCACACTCTGCCAATCAGGCAACAACGCAACTGCCTTTGTTTTCATCATCATGGCCCTGGACCGCACCTGCTCATCCAACTCTCGGCTCCTCCGGGGGTTGCGTCCCTGCTGGGCGAGAAGCGTGAAGAGCCAGCACAGAAGGCAAACGGTGGGTGCTCTAGCATCAACGATGTTCCGGCGGTGGCTCCCGCTGCCCCAAGCCCTGGGTTCCCTCTCCTGGGAGACCTGCGCCAGCTTCGCCCTTTCTCTTCCGGCTCCCAGCTCTTGAACTTGCTTTAGATACCAGAGACTTGCTCTTTCCCTTGGCTTCTGCCTTGATTTGCTGGATCCTAAGTTGCCCCTCCTTCTTTTAAATTAGATATTTCTGCCAAATTTTTCCTTTGAGAATCGGAGACCCACCAAATGTAGGTCACACACCAGAATGATGACACTGAGGGAATGTGGCCTGGAGCCATGCTGTGCAATCCTGGCAGCTCGTTAGAATCACTTGGAGATATTTTAAAATACTCTTGGTGCCTGAAACTCGCCCCAGAGATTTTGATTCTACCAGCCCGGGGTGGGGTCTGGACAGGGGGATCCTGGGAGCTGACAGGGGCTGGACAGACGTAGACTCTGACCCTTTGCTTACTGGCTGTGTGATCTGGGAAACATCCACCTTCACAGAGGCCCAATTTCCTCACCTGGAAAATGGGCTGACTGCACCTGTGACTGTGTGAAGTTGGCTTAAAGATGCTTGTAAAATACGGGGTCGGGGGGTTGGGAAATGACGCGGGAGCCCTCACAGTAATTCCATGGAGAGGGAGATGAATGTGGACCTACTGTGTGCCAGGAACACTCTTTACAGCAGCCCTGCCAGGGTTATTAGATCATCTCCATTTTTAAAGAAGGGGAACCAGAGGCTCAGAGAAGTCCACCAACCAGCCCAAGATCACTGCCGGCAAGTGGCCGAGCAGGCGTTCGGCGGTACGCATGGCATCCTGCGTGGCTGCGAGAATGAAGTGGCTGCGAAAGTGAGGAAGGGCTGAGCTTTACGAGGGTCTCACACCACATGGGCTGTTCGGGGCATTGCGTGGTTTAATCCTCCCACCACCCCGAGGCAGGTGTCATTAGCCCTGAACACAGAGGGACACTGAGGCTGAGGGAGGTGAAACCGCTTGCCCATCGCCCTAGTTATCCGGTTGGCAAGTGGCTGAGCCGAGATGCAAACCCAGGTGGCGTGGTCCCAGAGGCCTGTTCTCCACTCCCCTCTAGCACAGCTCCTGTCGATTAGGCGTTTCACATTGCATTTTCCAGGGGGAATAATTAATGTTCAAGAATGCCCCCTGCAGACCTGCTATTGAGCACCTTGCTCTGACCCTCTACAGCTTGTCTGTGGCATCTTTGAGCTACATCTGGGAGCCCGAGGGACATGTAGGACCTATATCCCGGAGTTGCAGTGCGGAACAGATGATCGATGACTCCAGAACCACACCTGTTAGGCAAATGACCTGCCTGAAGCCACAGGCATGATCAATAGGGGGCTCGAGGAGGTTTGCATGGGGGTGGGGATCAGGGACTGTGATTGCTACAGTAACTAGATACAAATGGGCCAGGATGCTGAAATACCGCACATCTGAGACTCGGTGTTCAATAGGAAGAAAGTGCCTGCAAATTGCTAGTAAAGCTGTAATGTTGCTGATTTTGCAAACATGTGTTCTTCAGCTTGATAAGTAAATACATATTGGGTAACATGGTGATGTTGCAAGCTGTTGTTTTATGGCTGGGAAGTCAGCTGTCTGTGATTGATACTAGCAATGAAAGTATTTATAAAATAACACTGAATTAGAAGGAGTTGCTTTATGAGTCTTGGGAAATGGATCTTTAATGAAGAATAAAACTTGATGAAGGAGCTTTAGCAGGGTCACACTAATCTGAAATTAAATATGCTGGGATTGAGATCTAAGAGGGAGCCCTCTGGACTGTCTGGCCTCACACCCTGGGGCAGGGTGGCATAGCTTCTCCCTGGCCATCCATGCCACACAGAACCAGAGAATCATTTCCGTTTTCTGGGATTCATTTCTCTCCACCATGAATGCCACTTTTGCAAGCTGCGTTACCTCTTCCAAGCCACCAGGACACCACTAGGGGTATAATTTAGACATAAAATTTAACAATACACATTTGATTCACCCTGTATCCCCACTGAATGAAACAGGGTCAGGCACACAGAAGGTGCTCAGCACATATTTAGTTCAGAAGCAGATGGAGAAGGGGTCCAGTAGCTTCTGGCACACTCTGTATGGATATTTTCTCATTTCATTTTTATGGTTTGAAAGGTCTAGCCTGTGTGTGTATTTCTACCTTATACTAACACTACTTTTCCACATTGGAATGTTTTTATAACCCTTGGAAACAACCTGGCAGAGGAGAGACCAGAGTCACTTCTCCCCCAACCCCGGGGCCAAGAGGCACATGACTCAAGCTCATTAGACTAGAGGCTGCCTTAGATTTGGAATGTGACCCCCTGCCCCTGAGCAGTGGTGCCTGACTCCACTGCTGCTGCTACAAGTCAGCTTCTGGTTCCCACTTTGGGACCCCAGAGCCATCATGGATCCTGCTCTTCCCAAGCTTATTTCTCCAGCCTCTTGTTAAGTCTGATGGCCAGAGATCCGCCCATCATGCCCCTTTGTTAAGTTGGGATTGGTTTCCATTGCTTGCAACCACAGGGCACCATCTAATGTAAATCTCCACCAGCCCTCCCTCCAGATGAGCAACGTGCAGAAGGCTTGGGAGCATGTTCCCGGGAGACTGAGAGTCCTGAGTTTTAGTCTCAGCTCGTCTTCTTAATTCTGCATGACCCTGGGCAACCCTGAGCCTGAGGTTTATGGTGGTAAGTGGGGGTAATAATGGTATTCACCGTTGAGGTTGCTGCATGGATTATAAAAGTTAATACATGCAATATTCAGCCTGGGGCTTTGTTCTTTGAGAACATCATTGTTACTAAAAACTGGGAGGGGCATGGCTCAGAGGCTCCACTTTTGATAAAATAGCAGAAGAGAAGTCTTGGATGAAAGCAAGATTAGTGTGAAATGGTTCTTTTTTTTTTAAGGTAATTTTAGGTTGTCTAAATAGAAGTAGACTATCATACAAGGGAAGTGATGCCATTTTGACTCAATATTAAGCCTCCACAATAACCCAGGATCTATCCCATGTACAGGGTGACTCAAGAGATAATTAAAATATGACTCTTTCCTGCAAGTTGCTAAGAGTTTGGCAAATAAGGTGGGCATTTAGGCATTGCTCTGGTGAGCTCATGGTGTAGTAGTGGTTTAGAGCCCAGGTTCCAAGATCAAATGGTTTGCTTCCAACCCTGGCCTTTCTATTCACTAGCTGGGGGGTGCAGGCACATGGCTCAGCCTCTCTGAGCTGCAAGTCACTTAACAGTTTTAAAGGCAGTAATAAGGACATTGTTAGAAAAATAATGACCCCAAAGATGTCTATATCCTAATCCCCCAAACCTGTGAACAACTATGTTACTTTACATGGTAAAAGGGACTTTGCTCATGTGATTAATTAAGGATCTTGAAATGAGGAGATGACCCTGGATTATCTGGGTGGGTTCAATGTAATCACAGGGTCCTTGTGAGAGGTGGGCAGGAGGGTCAGAGTCAGAGATGTGAAGATGGACGCAGAGGCCAAGGAGGGAGATTAGAAGACGCTACACTGCTGGAAGGTGGAGGGAGGAACCGAGAAATGCAGGCGACCTCAGGAAGTTGTAGAAAGCAAGAAAATGGATTGTCCCCCTGCAGCCTCCAGAGGGAGCCAGCCTTGCTTATACCTTGACTTTTGTCCAACGAGACTGATTTTGGCTTTCTGACCCCCAGAAATATAGCAAGATAAATTTGTACTTTAAGGCTGGAGTTTGTGGTAATTTGTCACAGCAGCAACAGGAAACTCATTCATTCTATCTTGTTGGGTACCTGAGATGGCTAAATAAGACACAAAGAACTCAGGGCCTGGGCGTGTTGTCTGCTGAGCCTGTGGTGTGTGGTGTATGTTGGTACTTTCAGCAGCAGAAGTAGCAGTATCGGGTCCTCCCTCCGACCACGAGCAGGGTGGGCATATGACACTCTTTCAGAGGTGGCGACTCTGAGGCAATGCATCATCCTAGAACACTGTGGGAACATTGTGCTCTGTTGGAAGAGGAATCTAGGCTAAAAGAAAGAATTTCAGAAAGGACGGGCAAGGCTAAATGAAAGAACCAAGATCAAATTGTAAACTTCCACCACAGCCCTGCAGAGGTGACAGCCAGGAGAGCTGCCTCCTGACAGCCAAAGGCTGACCTCATGACTAAGGAGCCGCAGAGGGTTCTGGAGGTAAGAGTGAGAGGCGAATGCCAAAGTGAGGGTGTGTACACCAGTGTGTGTGAGTGACTCACTACCACCAAATGCCCAGGAGAGCCACACAGACCCGAAACAAGACATCTTGTACTGTGGTAGCTCCTTGTTACAAACAAGGATCGCCGAGAGACTGTGGACAGGTAAAAGAGCTTTATGAAAATAGTGGGACTCAAACACAGCCCCCTCTGAGTGTCCTTTCCAAGTCTCCCAGCCTGCACTACCTTAGGGCCTTGGAGAAACCACAGCGGTTGGCCTCATCAGTGTGTAACACACCCTTTGTATTTTGCACAATCCAAGAATCTCATACATTTCAAATATAAGATGTGCCTTCATTGGTCAGTCCTACCCCTCAGTCCTGGAGAGAAGTAGGAAATCCCACCTGTGTGTCACCAACATGCCATTTGTTGAACTCCAGTCTTTGTGGGGGTCTACTCTGTGATAGGCCCTGTGCTAGGGCTGTGGGTACCAAGATGAAAAAGGCCATTCTAGCTCTTCAACTGGCCACATTCCACTGGGAGAGGCAGAGATGCTTAAACACAAAATCGCACTGCAGCATGACCAAAAAACATGTTCGAGGTCATACTGAAAGCATCCTATGGCAGGGTAATGTGGGTCACCATGGTGTAAGGTGACTTCTGAATGTCTTTAGTTATTCCCAGCTGAGATTTAGGGTGGGGCCAGTCTCAATTTTTTTTTTTTTGCATTACCTTGAAAAGCCTGCTCACTCTAACTATTCTATTATTACTCATCACTGAAGCCTTTAAAACATTTTCTTCCACAGAATAACTTGCCCATTCACTGAGCACAAAGAGGTATTATGGCCTGCAAAACAACAACATTGGATATCTTCAAATTCTACCGCCTGCTAGGAGGGTGGGCACATTAACGATTTTTAAGAGCTGGGAACTTCGAGGCTCTATTTGCAATTCGAGCTGGAAAAGAACAGGGTTGAAAAGCCCTGCACACCTACCATGGGAACTGCTACCTTCCACGCTCTTGAATGTTCTACTGCTGAATTCAACCTCCTAAACACGTACCTGGCCTAGACATGGCCCAGCGGAACTGAAAAGTATTGCCGCCTCAGCAGAGAAGACACACCAAAGTGAGCTGCAGAGTCCTGTGCACCTGTTCATGCATCCCACACGGCTCATTTTACCAAATGATGGGCAGTCACAAACCCATTCCCTGTGGGCAATGGAAGAAAGGATTCAGCTGGCAATCAAACGGGAGATTCAAGCTTCTGCTGGGGGATGATTTGCAGGCAGTTAAACTTCATCAGGAACAAAAGAAGGGAAGGGAGAGACAGGAAGAGGACAGGCAGAACGGCAGCAATCTGTGAACTATTTCGTGGAGCGATTATCTATTGAAGATTTGCCATGTGCTGCGCACAGTGTGACCAGGTTCCATTGATGCTAATGGTTCACTCTTCACTCACCAAATCCATTTTGTGGGGCTGCTTAACAAATTACCACAAACTGGGTGGCTCAGAACCACAGAAATTTTTTCTCTCACAGTTCTGGAGGCTACAAGTCCAAGGTCAAGGTGCCGGCAGGGCTGTGGTCCCTCAGAAGGCTCTAGGGGAGGATCTGTTTCTTGCCCTCCCCAGGTCCGGGGACCGTCTGCATTCTTTGGCTTGCGGCTGTGTTGCTCCCTGCTCTGTCTTCACGTCACCTCTGCTGCTGTGTCTGTGTTAACCTCCTTCGCCTCTTTCTTGTGAGAACACTTGTGATGGCATTCAGGGTCCGCCTGGATAATCTTCTCTCCTCATCTTGAGACCCTTAATTTAATCATGCCTGCAAAGGCTGTTTTTCCAAATCAGATCACATCAACAAGGTCCCGGGATTAAGTCGTCATCTCTTCAGGTGGCCACAACTAAGCCTACTGCACTGACTGCGTATGAGGCCTGCGGCTCTGCGCTGAGGACCAGAGTGCACACTTGACCTCATGCAGACTCTGTTATCATCCCTGTATTGTCAATGGGAAAACAGAGGTGTCTGGCTCAAGGTCATACAGCCGGTGCATGGTGCAATCAGGGCTGGAGTCTGAGCATCTAAGGACTCAGGATTTATGCTCGGGTACCGTGTTTTACAGCCAAGAACAACGCACACAGCGTTGGGCAGGAGGAACAGGATTGAGCCCACATGTGAGAAACACACAAGCGTTTGGCACCTAAAGGGTGTTTCAGCATCAGCTTCCTGAGAATCAACTCAGAGATAGACAGCTCCTGGGCCTCTGACTGCGGGGGTCGTAAATTCTCTTCTTGGGGTCAGCTGAAGATGGACATGTTTTCTAGGCTCAATTTGCAAAGACGTGTGAGGGGCCAGCTCCTAAATCTCAAGATTTCTACTCCTGGATGAAGCTGTGTTATCTTTTCAAAAAATGCAACAAAGTGGCTCAGGAAGACGGATGTGTGGCACCTACTCACATTTAAGCTCTATCACGGGCCTGCTGGGTTTAGAGGGAAAGAAATATCTCTGTCACAGAAGACACATGCTTTATATTTCTATAAAAACATGGACAAGACAAGCCTTTTCTTCACTTCTTTCCAATCTTTAAAGAAAGAAAAATGTGCACAGTGTATTTTTTTTCTCTCTTTGAACCACAAAACATTTGAGCAGAAACTGGCTTTTGAGTTAACTGAGAGCAAGGGGCTCGATACGAATATTTTCCTTGAATGTCAACCGTTATGGGTTATATTTCTTTCTTGTATTGAGAAATAAATTTTTTGGAGAAGTGTTATAACCCTCCACCCCAGCCCTTGGATACTGTTCTACTTGGATCGTGGCTGGAGTCCCAGTGCCTGTGGTTTTTGAGGGAAACAGACAAACCAGAGGCAGAAGGAGAGAGGACAGTGACCGCCTAGCTGGCAGGGGTATCGCCTCATGAGAATTAGTTGTAGTAACTGGGCCTGTCTTGCCTGGAAGTCTTACGTCTTCCTTTTAGACTTAAAGGGGAGGAATGATGCAAAGAATGAAAGGAACTAGCCCAACGGGATGTGAAGGTGTTCTAAAATGGGAACGTGCTGCTTTCCAATTTTTGAATGATTTCATGTTTAAATGGAAATGGCATAATTCCATGTGGTTCCCAGTTAGGACTAACGGATAGGTCTTGGGGAAGAACATGGAGGCCACGGAGCTGCCCACTGCTGAGTGTGTGTGTGTGTGTGTGTGTAGGGTGAGTGATACTTGTTGTGCAAGAGCGGAAGAGAATCCTGCCTCCAGGGGAGGGGAACCATCAGATCACCCTGGGTGACTTCTCATCTTGCAGCGTCTGTGATCCTAGCAGGGTACACGGAACAATGCCAGTGACCTCAAGCTCACGGTGCCAAAAGGGCATGGGAGTGGGAGAGGAGAGACTTTGTTAGATGCGTCCTCAGCTGATAAATCTGTGAATTGTGCTGACTGCCAAAGTGAGGAATGGAGTGAGAGGACTAAGACAGATACCTTTGCTTCTCATCTCATCCTACCCACAGAAAGGCGCACAAGGTCAGGTCCAGGCCATCAATTCACTCTTAGCTGATGGGGAGCCCAGCTTTGAGTGTCTCAGGAATACCTCAATCCTATGACGACACAGGCATCATGCATCTCACATTTTCTTTTTAGGAGTTGCTCCTGTCAATTAAAAAGGCAGTTCCCATTGACTTTATTTTAGTCCTTGTGAAAATTTCTGTCTTAATAAGCCAGCTGAGTGGCTTGTCTGTTACCCACTCTCCTGAAAAGGGTTGGTGTTACATCTATGTCCATGGGGACAAAGCGCTTCAAAGCAGCTATCCCAGCTCTAAATTCAGATGCAGTTAACATATACCTAAGCCTCCTGCCCTACATCTTATCTCATTGGCCCTCTTGCAATTCCACGAGACCTCCCAGTTCTGTTCTGTTGTTTCTACCTCCTCAATGGCTTTCCAGCCTGTCCACGCCTCTCACCTTCAAGCGTCATGCTTATTTTCTCTCTCCCGTGGGCTCTGAATTCCTGGTAGCCCTTCTTTGCTTTTATTCCTACATCTTATCCCCACCAGAAATGCTGTAAATTCATTTGTTTAGATCGTTGACTAATGTTGCCCCGCTCCCCTCAACAAATGTGATGGAGACGTCATCTGCCTTCTATCACCACGCAAATGCTTGTAGAACAACTAAATGAACACTATTCTGGTTGCATCCAATACGACGTTTCTAAAATGAGGGACTGATTGGGTTATTACCAGACTTGATATCCTTCAATGGCTCTTGCTAGACACAGTAAAAAAAAAACCTAGAACAGAGGGTAGAGGACCTTCAGGGTCTGGCTGATGTTTCTCTCTCACTCTCCACCCCTCCCTGTGGCCCTGCCCCAGCCGCACTGCATGTGGTGGCCATTACTGCTGTCCACAAATACTTCCAGCTCTCTTCCCGGCCACACGGAAGGACGTTCTCACCTCCCCTGTTGGATTTAGGTGTGGCCCTGTGACTTACTTTGGCCTATGGACCGTCAGCAGAAGTGATCGTGCCACTTTCAAGTGGAAGCTTCAAGAGCCGGTGCGTAACGTGCTGCCCTGTCTTTCCCTTGGCACGGCCACTGCCAGTGACCTGGAAAGCCTCGATGCCAGAGAGAGGGTGACACGGGGCAGAGCCCACAACCAGCCCCTGATGAGCATGAATAATGGGGAGAAATAAACTATTTTTATTGCAAGTCACTGCATGTTGGGAGTCGTTTGCCGTAGCAGCATAAGCTAGCCCTTCCTGGCTGATGCACTGAACTTCAACTTCCCCAGACTGGCCATGCTCTCTCATATCTGGCCTTGGCACGTGCTGTTCATTCAGCAATGGACTCTTATACTGTGCCACCCCTCCATGCCAGGTCTCTGTCATCTCAATAATTTCTGCTCATCTTTCAGGACACTGGAAAGTCTGTCCCATCCTCCTCCCTAAGGCGGGGTTAAATATTCCTCCTCTTTGATCCTGTCTGTCCCCATGGTTATCCTCATCCCCGTGCTTGGTACATGGGGTTGTAATTGTCTGTTGCGTGGTCAGTCTCAGGTACTAGACTGTGTGCTCTTGAGAGGACGGCTTACCATTTCAACAGGTATCTTTCCGATGGTTAGGAGGCCACCGGGTACCTGGGATATAATATTACAAAGATTTCTATTGAATTGAATGAATGAATGAATATTAGAAATGTTCTTATTCATGATATTTGGGCTGGGTATAGGAAAGGAATAATATACTAGGTGTTTCCTATGTCTTATTTAATCTCACTACATTCTGCAATGAGTAACCTGAGCCTTGTTTAAACAGGTGGAAATAGAAACTCAGAGGAAGATTGAAAAAGATTTGAGATGAGACTATGGCATCAAAAGGAGGCTGAGGGAGATTCAATCTCAGGTCTCGAGACTCCCAAACCCAAGTTCTTTTCCTTGTCCACAGCTGGAAACTGAGGTATAGCAGCTCAGGGACACAGGCAGCAGAAACAGGTCTGCCTCCAAACCCAGGCGAGGGTTTGCCTCCAGGGTGGTGGCTGCTGCTCCAGGGAACTGCAAGGCAGGTGCGGAGGTTACTGAACACAGGTGTTGGCCATGTGTTGCCCAGGTTTCCCGCTTGTCCTCTGTTAAACCGCAATGGTTTCCTAGTTTCTCCCTGTGACTTCTCTTTGGGTATTCTTACAGACTCGTGGGAGCCATGAGGTGGAAGGGATGTCACAGCCATGGAGCCCACCTTTTTTTTTTTATTTCAGCATATTATAGGGATACAAATGTTTAGATTACATATATTGCCTTTTCCCCACCCAAGTCAGAGCTTCAAGAGTGTCCATCCCTGAGCCCACCTTTTAACACACCTGTAGGGAGAGTGAGGTGTCCAGCATCTACCTAAACACACCCAGGGACCTCAGTTCATTCCCTGCAAGGCAGCCTACTGCTTTTTTTTTTTTGTATGTCTGACATTGTTGCGATCTTGGGCACACTGAGCCACAGTCAACATTCTGGAAACCTCTAGTTCTACTCTGGTTCTTCCACATCCTCCTCCGATGAGCCAAAAACTTGTATATTGGTCTATCTTTTACTCCTAGTCACCATCCTCTGACCATGCTATAATGTGTCAACTTTCCATTCAAATCAAGGTTCTGGGAACACAATATGCCAGATGTGGCTTGACCAGTGTTTGCTGTGGTAGGATCACCACTGTCCCTAAAGTGCAAATTAGCTTTCTGGGCAGGCACTTGTATAGAAGGCTTCTTTTGAGCTTGTGGTCATCTAAGACACCAACATTGTTTTCATGTGAATTGCTGTTTTAGTAAGCTGGATTTAGTAAGCTGGATTTTAAGGATCTCCAGAGGAAAACTGTACCTTCATCTCTGTTCCACTAAATCTTCAGTTCATGGCTGCAGCTTATCCATGCCTTTCAGGAAACCTAATTCGATCATCTGTCATCCCTCATCTACTCTGGATGAGCTATGATTTTAGTAAGTTATTGACATAAATGTTGCATAAGGTTAGTGCCTGATAAAGGTTATATAGCTCATATTTCTCTTTTCTTTTTAAAATTATTTTATATATACACAGGAATATATGTGTACACATGAATGTGTATATGTACATATGTACACACACGCATGTACAACATACAGCAAGGTATGAGAAATAATAAATCAACACCTGTACCCATGACCCAACTTGAGAAATCACGTTTCAATGCCACTATCGCCACTGTGTGCTCCTCCTAGATCTCAGACTCCATCTTCCCTCCAAGGACAATGGCTACCTGGAATTTTAAATCTATTATCCATTGTTTTGCTTCAGAGTTTGACTTCTTATCTGTTTTTGAACTTTTTAGTTTTCATGCTATTTGAATTCTATATAGATGGAATCATTCATATAGAAATGCATTTTTCTGCAAACTCTGTTTTTCACCCCCCGGCATGTTCTGGAGTTTCCCTGTCAATGTTCTGGAGCAGTTTATTAGATGCCTGTCCTGCTGTTTACGTAGTGTGGTTCTATCCATGAGCTTGTAGATTAATTCCTATTTTTGCTACTGCTAGCAATGCTTCTGCGAAAGGTCCTGTTCCTGTACCCAGGTTCCTTAGAATGCATTGCACATCCTTTACTTTGGTAGATGGTCCACAAACTGTTCTTCAATTCACGCTCCCAACAGCAGTCAATGGGGGGTCTCTGTTTTCTCATGTTATTGCCAACACTTGACAGTTCTAGACTTAATATTTACCAATCAGGTAGACATAAAATTATATATAATTATATCTAATTGTTATTTGAATTTCACTGATGATCAATGAGTTCAGACAGCTTTTTATACATTTATTAGTCATTTTTCTTATTTTGTAAAATGACTGTTTATATCTCCAAGCCATTTTTAAATTACTTTTTTTGCTTTATTTCTTATTGAGTTTATGTGTTCTTTATATAATCTTGTTACTAATACTTTATCAGTTAAATGTATTATAAATATCTAAGACAGCTCCTTGAATTTTTACCTTTTTTTAAAAAAGGTGCCCTCATTTTTTTTTAAATCCCTAAGATTCCCTGGAAGAACGGGTTGTGTACCAAGATGAAAGCTATATACTGTGTGCCTTGGGCATTCCTCTTTTCTAACAGTGAGAAACACTACTGAAAACTACAATGCTCACAGTACATTTCTATCTTCACTCACCCTGTATTTTTTGTGGGACTCATGGGAAGCTCACTGGTTTGTAGTTTTAGTTTCTAGACCCTTCCTTCCTTTTACCATTTTTTGTAATTGAGTTGTTTGCTCATTTTTCTTCCTATGATGAAGAGAAGCTTAACACAGGTTTTACCTTTAGCATTTATGTGAAACCATCCTAATTTTCAAAGGTTCCTTCTACTTCTTCCTTAGAAAAACAGTCACAAATCTATGCCTCTGTTGGCCATTTTTATACGGCTCTGCAACGGCATAGTGAAACCAAATTGAAAAGTTTAATTAGTTAGCTCGCTTCAAGATAAAAATGCAAATAAAAAAGTTTTCAGTCTCACCTGTTTATAAGCCAAAGGCAAAATTAATTAAAGTCCATGGAGAAAAGTAAATAAACGTTTTGAAATAAAGGAAATAAACATTCTGAAGTGTGAGGTTAAGGCTCATGAAACATGAGAGAATCAATTATTTATAGTCATGTGTTTCTGCCCAATAATTTAATCACATTTACTCTGTCCGCTTGCCAATCGGAATGCATGCTAAGAAGAAAGGCTCATTAAGCATCAAAAGGTGACCAAGGTGGGTTTCTTATCAATAGCACCGCTACATCCCAATGCCAACAAAATATTTTTGGACAAAATGCCAGTAGATTTTCTGAATTCTGCTTTCACTAAGATAAAATATTTTTTTCTCTTTTTATAAACCTGTAACATGGGGAGCTTGTGCGTAATTTTGCTGTATTTAAAAAATAAAAAAGTTGCTATTGTGCTGTTGGCCATCTTGGTATTTAAATTAGATTAGTCATAGAGGAAAAAACAAGTGTTTATATTGGGATTGACAGTTGAGATATCAAATAAAAAGAAAAACTCCATGAGAACTGGCCATTTCATCATCTGTAAGTAGACACGGCTTTCGCATGACACACCTCCTTTTCTTGACAACATCAGAGGCAGTTCCTGGCGGCTGTTTTCTCCTTGCTGGAATGGTGCAGTGAAACTGAAATCTCATCAAACTTGGGTTGGGTCACAGAAAGAGACAATAGGTGTTGTGGCCCAGGATCAAGGGACAGAATGACAGAAATAATAATCCCACCATTAAGAATTTATCTAATACGCCTGAAACGTGCCAGTATGGAAAAATAGTATATGAAGAAGATTGTTGCTGGACGGCTCGTGTTGGCAAAACAATAGGAAGAAGGCTGAGAATGGGAAATGGGTAAATAAATTACAGGGCTACAGTCGCTATTAAAAAAAATAATGAGAATTTGTATTGCCATGGAAAGATGATCACAATTTTTTCATGGGGTGGGGGAAGAGTTAAAAGATAAACTGCATTCTGTAACTCCACAGTTTTGTAAAATCAAATCTAAACAAAGCAAAGCCCTGTCTGTAGATACGTATGTATATACGGGAAAAGGAAAATGTCTACAGAGAAATACACACAACTTGCTAATGGCAGTGCTGTTGGGAAGTGTTAGGGAGAGATGAGAAGAGGTGAAAGTGTTCATTTTAATTTAGTCATTTCTGTCCTTGAGCTGTTTCCACAAGCATGACTTAATTTGGTAATTTAAAGGATTGAAATAAAAATAAGTAAACAATAAATAAGTGAACAGTCCAACAAAGAGAAAACCCAAAGAACCAGGTGTCAAGTGCAAGAGAAGCAGACCTAGGTATAGTCCCTGGTGTATATTTTTAATGCATACAGTTATTCACTGGCCCCTAAACATAAGCTGCCCTGGACTTCTGCATGTAACATTCTCAGCATCTTAAATAGTCTGCCTTCCATTAGCCCATTTGGTAAACTCTTAAAAGGGGCTCAAGATCTACTTTTCCTTGAAGCTACCTCTGAACCCACAAAAGGGCAAAACACCTCATTCCATGAAGCCACAGTTCCCCGTGCATTCTGCTGCCATGGCAAGCTGCACTGCAATTGATCTCTTAGGTGACTTTATCACCAGACTTTGGGTTTCCCCAAAGCCAGGGCCATGTCGATTTATTGCTGTATCTCCATTACCTAAGACAGGACCCCAGTTTTCTCAACCGATCCCTTTCCTGTCTTCATGTGGTTGGCCCTGGTACATTCGATTTAGTTAAACATTCGGAGATCTCTGAAACTGCCACATCCTGACATCCCTGTTGTGTCTGGCAGTTTGTCCACAGCAGTGTCTGCTTTGTTTTCTGTCACATCGCCAGTGGGAGGCACACAGTGCCTGGCACACAGCTGACTCCCCATCAGTGTTTGGCAGATGAAGGAATGTAGACTTTCTGATCTTTAGCAAGCCAGGGCTAGTTGCTGGCACACAGCCAAGCAAGGCTGAGAATAAATTCAACCTCCCTGAAGACAGTGGGATAAGATGTAGGATGCAGGGGGAGACCCCAGCTCTTAGCCTTACTGTCTTTACAGGATGCAACATGCCTTTTATTCAACACTGCCTAAGAAATTAATTGGAGGCACTATCCTGTCATTTTTCCAGAGCTATGAAAGGTGAAATTTAATTAGCAATGTGTTTCTAGCAAGCACAGAGAAAGAAAGGGAGACTTGTCCACAGGGAAAGCTGCATCACCAACGAAAAGGGATACTGCCCAGGGTCTGCACTTTCAGTGACAAAGGAAAACTAATTGAAAGCAGGAACAGTTGTACAGGTGGCCACCCACTCCTCTAAAGCCACTGGCATAAAGGATTCTGAAGAGGGACAAATTGCAAAGCTTGAGGTTCTTAGCGATCTAGGGATTTGCTGATACCAGAATGTCTTTGTGGAAAAGGCAGCTGGAAGCAGAGAATAGCTTGTGAAAGAGCCACTTGTAGCAATGGCTGAAGCTTCCAACTGGGAATAGACAAAAGCAAATATTTAGGGAAGAAGAAAATCCAGAAGGTGTACTCGGGTACACAACCAAATCCTCGAAGAGGGTAGCTCTGGAAGCCAAAGAGACAAGACTGTGCATGGGCGAGCAGGGCAGAAATGGGTAGGACCTGGGGACCCATCCCCCAAGCCTATGGTAGACCAGTGTTCACACCAGGCTTGGCTCCCTGCATTTTGTATGCTCAGAAAATGCTTGGCTTTGGTTGGATGTCTAGCTACCATCCGCAAGGAGCAGGTTTGGAGGGGGTTTCTAGTGAATTGCTTGGGTCACACCAGTTCCCTTGTCCCATCCCACATGGTCTGAGTTGTATTGCACACTGATCAAGAATTTGCACTCTCAAGTTAGACATACCTGGGTTCATGTACCAAGTCCATAATCTGCTAGGTCTGTGATCTTGAGCAAACTTTAGAATCTGAGCATCAATTTTCATCTTAGAAAGTGGGGCAGTAATGGTTCCTATTTCATAGGTTACTTTTGAAAATTAAATAAGCTAAAGCATTTGCAAAGAATCAATAGAACATATCCAGGTTCTACATAGAGTTTCTTAAAACACAGTTTCTGCAGCTAAAAAAGTCTGAAAATCAATGGCCTAGATGTTTAACCATAGGAAAATGGCCAAATAAATTAGGCTCAGCTACTTGATGGACCATTATGTAGCCATTAAAGATTATAATTATCAGGACTGTGTAGCAATCTGGGACATGCTTATGATATAAGTAAAAAGTAAAACGTACAACGCAGTAAGATGCAAATGGACACAGATTAGAAGAAAAGACATAAAAACAGCAATGTCAGAGTAGAATAATTAGGGCTGATTTCTAGTGTCAATATTGAAAAGGTATTTTTTGAATTAAAAAAAAGTAAGTCAAACTGTCACTTTGATTTCTTTTGGGCTTATTTAGGCATGTGTATCATGCATACAAAATAGAGTTTACTTTTGAATCAGTTTTTCAGACACATAAGCCATGCCCAGGGAAGTATGTAATTTAAAGGTGTCCTCTGGTTGATCTTTTCTAAAAGCAGAAGTTCCTGTCCTGAAGCGAATTGTCATCCCTTAATAAACCTGTTTTGTATACTTGCAGTTGCCAATTGGGTTTCTTTTTGAGAATCTCCTAGTGTTTCACAAAGCATACAAATTGAATCAATTTTTCCAGAGAGTTACAATGGCCCACCCAAGTCCCTCAGAGGCCTCAGTAGGTAAAGTACAAAGAAAAGGATGAGATGATCTCTATAACCTAGTTCCTCAGAAGGCATCTGCAGGCACACCCTGCCTGGGAAAGCAGGAAGCATGGTATGGCACCATTTTGAACTGGCACCATAGACTCATGGTAAGCTTCCAATCATGGATTATGAAGGCAGCGCCATTATCAGGCACATGTGGCCCCCTACGCAGAGCAGGCTAATTTGGGGAGGCTATGAACCAAGTGATATGTAAAGCCCCAGATCTCGCAGATGCTCAGTGGATAAAGGGTTTCCTTTTCAAGCAAGTTTGAGAATACTGCAGAAAACACAGCCCCTACAGATTCACAATGTTCCTTGTATATGGAGGGCTCTGAGGACTCCACCATTAAACAGATATGCAGACCAAACACAGGCTTAATTTCTGAGACCTGACTCAATCCTCTTTGTATCATATGACACCCATGAACGCTGTGATAATTATAATAATGAAATGGATCTAACATTTATGGAATATTCTACTCAACAACTGCAAAATACATATTCTTTTCATCAGCACATGGAATGTTCTCCAGGACAGACCATATGTCAGGCCACAAAACAAGTCTCAACAAATTTAAGAAAGTCAAAATCATATCAAATATCTTCTCAGACCACAGTGAAATAAAACTACAAAGTAATATTAGGAGGAACCATTAGGTAGACAGCAAGGGACCTCCCACTCTCCTAGAGACAGAAGTGGGTGCCTTGGCTTGGTGCTGACTTGAGCAATTGTCCCACTTGGGGAAGAAGGACAAAGGCAGGACCCATCTTGGTGCTGCCCCACCTTAATCCTATCCTGAGCAACTGACACACCTGGGAAGAAGGAGGAACACCCTGCCAATCTGCAAAAGAAAGTAGGGAATCCCCCTGCCCACAGGCCAGGCAGCCCAGGCACAACAGGATTTGGAAAGTGACCCAGAGTAACCTAAGGCTAATTATCATGTCATTAACTATCCATCAAAGTGGTTCAGTGGTGATGTCTGAACCACGAGGCGGGCTCAATCTGGGCAGTATGAAACAGGACCCCAGACTATAACCAGAGCCTATTGTTACTACAGGGGGTCCGTTTGTCGTCTGTGGCAAACGTCTCTTGCTCTTGTTCTGTAAACCTATCTTGTCCGTCCTCAATAAATCTCGTGTCATGCTTGCCTTGCTTTTGGTGTGCTTGGTCATTCTTCAGCCAAGAGCACACAGAAAACTGAGACCAGACAGAACACTGGAAACTATACAAATACATGGAAATTAAACATGCTCCCAAATGACCATTGGGAAATTAAGATGGAAATAAAAAATTTTTAAAACAAATGAAAATGGAAACACAACATAACAAAATGTATGGGATATAGTAAAAACAGTGCTAAGAGGGAAGTTTATAGCATTAAACGCCTACCTCCAAAAGGTAGAAAGATTACAAATTACCAATCTAATGATGCATCTCAAGGAACTAGAAAAGCAAGATCAAACCAAATCAGCAGACGAAAGATATAACAAAGATCAGAGCAGAACTAAATGAAAAAGAGACTAAAAAAACAATACAAAGGATCAATGAAACAAAAAGCTGGTTCCTCAAAAAGATAAATAAAATTGATAAACCTCTAGCTAGACCAATCAAGAGAAAAAAATCAAATAAAATTAGAAATAAAAAAAGAGACATTAAAACTGATCTCACAGAAATACAAAAGATCAACAGTCTACTAGGAACAGCTATATGCTCACAAACTAGAAAACCTAGAGGAAATGGATAAATTCTTGGAAACATATAACCTCCCATGACTGAACTAGGATGAAATAGTAAATATGAACAGACCAATAATGAGCAGCAAGATTGAAAAAGTAATAAAAAATCTCCCATAAAGAAAAGCCCAGGACCAGATGGATTCATAGCTGTATTGTATCAAATATGCAAAGAAGAACTAATACCAATCCTCTTGAAACTATTCCAAAATCAAGCAGGGAATTCTCTCTAACTTGCTTTTTAAGGCCAGTATCACCCTGATACCAAAACCAGACAAGAACACAATGTAAAAAGAAAACTACAGACCAATATCCCTGATGAACATACATGTTTATTGCAGCACTGTTCACAATAGCAAAGGTATGGAATCAACCTGTGTCTGTTAACAGATGAATGAATAAAGAAAATGTGGTGTGCGCATGTGTGTGTGTACATATATATATATATATGAAATGGAATACATATATGAAATGGAATACATATATAATGGAATACATATGCAATGGAATACTATTCAGCCATAAAAATTAAATCGTGACTTTTGCAGCTGCATGGATGGAACTGGAGGACATTACCTTCAGTGAAACAAGCCAGGCACAAAAAAAACAAATACCACATATTCTCACTCATATGTGGGTGCTAAAAATTGTGTGCACGTGGACATAGAGAGTGGGATGATAGATGACGGGGACGCAAAAGGGGGAAGGGGCAGGAGGGTGAGAAATTAATGAGTGCAATGTGCATTACTTGGGTGATGGATACGTTGAAAGCTCTGATTTGACCCCTCTGCAGTCTCTGCATGTAACTAAATTACACATGTACAACACAAATTTATACAAATCAAAAATAACTAAAGCAACTGTAATTTTATTAAGTGCTTATAACATGTTAGATATGATGCTACGTGGTTTTCAAACATTATTTCATTTATTCCTTTCAATAATCCTGTGTGGGATGTAATGGGATTCACATTGTTTGAATGAGGAAAGAGAGGCTCAAAAAATTAAGTGCTCCCAGCCAAATGCACACAGCCAGAAAGCAGCAGAGTTCTGTTTCTCCCTGCTGGACTTGTGCTTAAGCCCCGTGCCACGGTGTGCCTCAGTCTGGTGAAACGTCGACCTTCCTAGAGCCACGTGAGGGGGAACAGACCGAAACTGACACTTAATGTGAGAACAATACTTACCTTTTCCAAACCCACCTCATCCAGGAAGACTTCTCTACGTATCACAAAGAAATCATTTCTCCCACTGAGCTACTTCTATTGTTCCTCATCACCCTGCACTGTACACATATTTTTAAATGTTTATTTTTTTCTATTTAATTACAAGTTTTTAAAAATATCTTGCTTGTCTTTGGAGGAACCTAACAAATCTGGGTGTTAGATATTATTACTTGCTTACCAGGGTTGCTTGGTAGGAAATAAGCACCATCCCAAAACAAAACAACAAAAGCATCAAAAAAACTCACCAGGTAAGTGAGGTGCCACATGATGCAAAAAATCATAAATGCCTTTGTCCTTAAACAGCTAAAAACTCATCACAAAGTTTTTATTGGCTGAATAGATGATGTCTATATTTGTCTCTATTTTCACAGCCTAGCATGGAATTTGCCACCAAGTAGATAATCAATAAACACTTACTGAACAAATGAGTGAATAAACGAAAGAATGAATCATCTTATGTAGGAGTCAGGTTTCATGAAACTGATTATGGGCAGCTAAATCACATACACAATAAAACAGCAAATACGATGTTATCTGCATTATTGACATACTACCAACTGTCACAAGGTTGATTATAAACACTAATTTTTGTGAAACTATTTCAAATAACTTTTCTCTCTCTAGTCTTGTGAGTCATCATATTTTCGGAACCTCGAATGGAAATGCATCCCCTGTCGTGTGATTGGGCAGTGGGGAGGGCACAGGACACTAGGGCTTACTGGGCCTGTGAACCTCAACTTGCTTCAAATAGAGAATCAGAAACGCCAGTCCTGACACTCACGGGTCCACAGGGATCAGTAAGATTAAACTGAAAGCAAAATCCCTGAGCTGGATCCAACTCGCACAGGTACTAGGTACACAGAAGTCTCCATTTTAAATTAACCTCAAACATAAAAATTTCAAGTTTTAAAATAAAAATTAGGGGGAGAAAAATATCAGTAAGAAAAGCAATGATTCTCTTCTGCTTTCGAAGCATAGAATTCCTTGAAGTCGGTGTTTCTCAAAGTGTAGTCCCCAGACCAGCAGGAGTGGCATCACCTGGGAACTTGTGAGACATGCAGAGTCCCAGGTGTCACCAAGAAGGACAGAATCAGCAACTCTGGGGTTGGAGTCCAGCCACCTGGATTCTCACAAAGCCCTCCAGGCAATGCTGATGCATATGCATATTTGAGAACTACTGTTTTAGGTCATAAACTCTGTTTGTCAAATTCAATGTAAAACTTGATTTTCCAAAATTGTCTTTGATTCAATAAAATAAGATATAGCTGTATTGGGCAGACTTACAAAACATACGAAGTCCTGTGAACGAATCAGATACCACCCTTCACATAGATCCTCATGAGGATCCCATCAGAGAGAAAATTGCCCCCCAACCCCCAACCATTTTACAGATGAGCAAACGAAGGTTCAGAGGCATTGAGTCACTTGTTGGTAGTCTAACCCAAGACTGTGCGATACTAATGCATAGCATATGCTCCGTGACACACCCATATTTCGGTCTTGGAAGCACAGAGCCCAAGTGGCTAAAAACATCTAGGATTACGGGGCTCACAGGTGGGTTTGGGCGAATCACACAACTTCCCTGCAGGAGCTGCCTGGGAATGCACACTCCGTTCATCCCTCTGGCAGAGAGTCTCTCCAGGCAGCTGGAATGGTTCAAGCATGTCTGCCTTCCCCAGCAAGCTCCCCGCCGATGTCTGTCCTTATCTCTGCACGCCCATGGGTAAGAGTTGGCGGGGGTAAACTGTCTGCCTCTGCCCTTCTAGTGAGGGCCCGTGATTCAGGTGTCTAATGCTCTTTCTTTCTACTAGAGTTCTGCTCAGAATAATAAGGAAAAAAACAACAATAACCGTAACTTATACAGCACTTTCCATGCACTAAGCTCTGGTGTGAGCTCTACTTCACTTGCGTTAACTCATTTATTCTTCAAGCTGGTGAAATAGGCCCCAGCATGAATGTTCCCATTTTATGGATGAGGACACCAAGGCACAGTGAGGATAAATGACTGTGAGCAAGTCGCAGAAGAGAGATTTGAAACCATCACCCTGGCCCCGAGCCTTGTCTGCACCATGAGTATTGGCCACATCGTGCTCTGAGGGACGATGACATGAGAATTGGGTGCTGTGTACTTAGAACCGCAAAAGACTCCGAAAGAACAGTTGCTAGAAGTGAAATGCCAAGGATTAAAAATCCAAGCTCATAGTGACTACAGGAGAGAATTGTTAATAATTTCTGTTTTGATACATGGAGTGATATTTATAGGCGCTGTATCAAAAAGTCAACATATTCCTGCCCTGTGTTAGAGCTGTACCTGGGGCCCCGAAGGACATGCCGAGACGTGTCATCAGGCAGGACGGCCACGTCTCCTGTGCCCAGTGGCAGGGACTTCAGTGGTTCCCGCCTGTCAGTTGACTTTCTCTTGGCACCATCAGATCTTTACCGCTCTGCTCATCATTTATTGTATCGACCACGCTCTCATCTTGGGTCTCAAAGAAACACCCAGGGCCCCCATCCCTGCGGGCTCGACATTCTAACTGAGAAGAGCATCATAGATCATTATAGACCGCTGCAGAAATGGATGGCATCAGGGCTGGTTTATTTTGTCCCGAGGAATGTAAGAAGCTTGAAATGCAGGTTAATGTGGGAGCGGCAGCCTGCAGAACACGCACAGGTTGCCCTTGATCGATTCTCTGGTCTCTAAAACGAACCCAATTCTCCCGTTTGCTGAGCTCTGCCAGGCAGGGAAACTCAGAGGCATTGCTTCCTCCCTGTCCATCCCTTCCATGGTGGCCTCAGTGTCCACGTGAAGACGCCTGTATTCTTCACAGGCTGCTCTTTAGGACCAACGTGTTGAACAAATCTAACCCCTCCTCCTCCAAACTCCATTCTCTGTTCCTGTCCCAAGTTCATCCTCCCCAGCTGGGCCTTCCTGCAGGAACGGATACATCCTCTCCCTCTCCTCCCTGCCATTCTCCCTGGGAAAACTCGCCAAGTCTGTAGATACTGAGGAGGAGGAGGGAAGGAGAACGGCGGTAACAGCACTGAAAGCTCACAGGGCTCCTCTTTTCATATTAAGCCCTGGAACACTCAGTGCAGCTCTGTGAAGAGTCCCTATCATTGTGCTTTGTTTATGCAGTGGCGAAAGTGAAGCTCAGAGATGTTAAGTACCTTGCCCCAGGGCACACAGCTAGGGAAGAGCAGGCAGGTGGCTGGAATGCTACAGGTTGTCCTCTGACCCAAGGACACCTTTGGATATGCACAGAACTATGGAACCTTTCTCCATCCTTGCTTTCTCCTCTGCACTGAAGTCAGGATCTCGGATCTCTGCATTTGCACATTTAGCTGCCACCATGGTGTCCGCACACCTGCCCTGGTTTTATTTCCTCTTCATCTGCAAATCAGCCCCTCCTTACTGATTGTCTAGATATCACTGATGCCACATTTCCTGTCCTCCTCCCCATAGCTAGTCTCGGACCTTGGGATTAAAAAAGATTTTTAACTTGCTTGGCTCCATTATCTCCCATTCAGAGTCAGGCAGCCTCTAGCGCGCTATCATTTTCCCTTGGAAACATCTGCTCCAGGCAAACTCACGCGGCAGTGTGGGAGCCGAAAGGGCTTTTGCAAAGTTCCTCATCATAGATGAACAAACTGGGCCCAGAGAGGTGGAGCAACCTGCTGAGACCACAGAGTGAATAAAAGTGAGGGCTAGAAGTTGGATCAACACAACTTTAGAGGGGAGCTTCTTGAGAGACGGAACTGGTCTTGCTCATTTTTGCATGCTACTCAAGGCCTAGCAGAGTGCCTGGCACACAGCTGATGTTTAATTGAATTGATTTAAAAACCCGTTATCTCTAACTTTGCATTCCTGTCTCTATGACCCTTTGGCAGCCTCGATCCTCTCACACCTGGGTTACAGCAGGAGCCTCTGGACCGTCTGTCTGTTTCATTCTATTCTTCCTGAACACGGACATGATGCTCACCTTCCTAAAGTTCCAACATCATCTGAACCTGCCCAGCTCAGACATCGCCTTGTCTAACTGGCAGGCTCTTCCTAGTCCAGCTTCCCTTGAACTCATCCGCCTTGTCCATCGAACATCTTGGCAAATAAATTACCATCAGATTTTTGTTTTAAAGGGGTAGAAGTGGTGATGGTGATGACGAATGTGTTTTATTTAAATTGTTTCCTTACTGCTTAACCCCCTTCCATGCAGGTACACCGCCACCAGGTGGCAGTAACGTATCACTGTAGGGAACCCAATCAATGCTTTCACTAAACACTTGAGATGGGGTAAACGTGGCCCGCATCTTTTATTATTAAGATATAACTTTTTAAAAGCCCAAACAGCATAAAGACTTAGGTTAGGATTTCATTTTCTCCTTAATGAAGTCATCATGGAAGTCACTGAAGTTGCCCAAGTGTTCCTTCCTCAGTTACTTGTGTATGTGGTAGCAGACCAGATAACCGGAGTCTACTGAACCTTGTTTGAGTTAATTACCAGGAAGGCCTTTCTGTCCCAAGCTCCTGTTCCTTTGATTATCACCAGAAAGAGAAGAGATGGAGACACGAGTACAAAATAGCCCCAGAGTTATGGTACCAGATCCCTGTGTGGTTTTTCTTTCATTGTTTAGAAGAACAGACCTCTCTTCTCTGCTAATTTTCATTTCCTGTCCCTTATTTTCCTCTCTGGGGCTCAGAATGATTTAAACTATTTTGTGAGACTGGAGGCCCAGAACTCCCACGCTGAGTGGTGGAAACCGGATCTCATTAAGCAACTTCCGTTTAAAAGGGCTCAGCTGACCATCTAAGCCTAAGGGCCTAATTCTAAATTTAGTTAATATACTTCTTTGTGTACTTTTATAGCCCATAAAAAGATTGTGGGGGGAGGGATGGAGATAATTCTTTGGAAATCTTTCAGTTGCTTTTCTGTATCAACATGCACTGATACCTACAAACTGATGTCTGGGTTGATTTGCAGGAATCACGTTTCTCCTACCTCGATGTCTCTTCGGATACCGACTTCAGTGAAGACTTGGAACACTTGAGTTACATTCCTACACTAAGCATTTCTCCCCCTTCCCTGTGACAATATTTTAGATGCTTATCGTAGCTTCTAACTGTAAAGTTTAGAAATCTTAGCTATTCAGTTTTACTTAGCCAAGGGATGAAGACATCCATTCTGAATTCTAAAGGCAAAAAGAAAAGGGAAAAAAAAGGTGGAGAAATGAAAGACATGATTGTCTTTATCGCCAACAAAAACGTGTGGGGAGAAATTAAAGCCACTTGTGAAAATTCTTTACTAGCCTCCAGTCGTCACGTCCATGGAATGCTAAGCAGCGGGGAAGGCTATCAGTCTGCAATCCCGGCTGCTTCCCGTCTGCAGCCAGGTGATAAAGCTCCCGCTTCCGCAACACAGAAGTGTGAGCAAATTGAGGCCAAGTGTGAAAAACGGCAGGATGTGATTTTCCAGGCCAGAAATTCACTTCAGGGAAACTTAGGAAGTCTTTCTGAAATAACTTTTCTTTCTTTTGCGTAAGAACGGCTTAGCTAGGTGAGATGATGCAGTTACTAACCTTGTGTAAGTTGTGTACCTAACTTGCAGCCTTGCTTCCTTCCTCTGCAAAATGGGGACGCTACTGCCCAGTTCTGGGTGTCGTCTGAGGATTAAATGAGTGAGGAGGAGCTGGTGTGGAGGAAGCTCACACCTACAAATCTAATCAGACTCCACTACCATGGAAAATATCAGTTTAAAAATTAAATTAAGAATATAAAAAATAACCCCTGAAAGGCAAAGTCTTAATTAGATAGCGTGGTTTCATTTAAAAAAAAAATCCCAGCTCTTTGGATTGGGAACACAGACAAGCATTGCCGTCATTTCTTAAGAGCTTTAGTTTCTTACCTGCAATGTGGGAACAGAGGCATGTGGGGCATTTTCAAAGTCTTCCTCAAATTCCTCTCTTCACAGTAGGAAAGCACTGACTGATTTGGGAAACTCGAAGTGTCTTGTTGCGCCATGCACTTCTACCCCCAGCTCTGGGGACTCAGGCTTCTAACTATCAGAGACACTTAGAAAGCAGCTAATATTTAGGTGGAATTTTATACCTTCAGGCGAAAACAACAGCGAAAATATTTCCACTTAGAACAGAATATTGTGAATGAAATGGAAATTAATGTGGTGGACAGAGATTTAAACTGGCCTCAGCACACTGCCTGGCGAAGATGTACTGTTCTACTGGAAACAGTGCACTTTGGCTCACCGCTTATTATTATTAAAAACAGCACTGGAGAAGAGACACGAGCAATGAGGACCATGACAACTTCCTGGGCACTGGGACGGGCTCCTCACAAGGGGAACTGCACAGGGAAGTGAGCGTGTGGTTCTGGTACCCAATAGCTGGGCTGTGAATCCTGTTCTGCCACTCACCAGCTGGGTGCCCTGGGGCATGTTACTTAATTTCTGGGTCAAGATTTAAAAAAAAATCTTTCCAGGTGATTCAAATGTACAGTAAAATTTATGAAGTATTTTCCTACGGCAAGTTTCTTACCATCTATCTTGAACCTCAGTTTTGCCACCTGTAAAAAGGGAAAATCACAGCATGTACTTCATGTGATGGTGCTGAAGGTTAAACGAGATAATGAATGCTCAGTGCTTAAGTGCTTAGCATATGACCTGGTGTATAGGAAGGGCTTGATAAATGGAAGCCATCACCAACATTATGATCATCATCATTGCTGTTGTCACAGTCACCATCACCATCATCATCATCCTTGCTATCACGTCACTAGCTGCAACATCTTCCTTGTTGCTGGTATCTTCACCGCCATCGACCTCACTATTGTCATCTTGGCCATGATCATCGACATAGTCATCATCGCTGTCATCATCATCCCATCATTATCAGCATCATCAATACCGTCACCTTCACCACCATCATCATCATCTGTCTCTGCAGGAGGTGCCATTAATTTCTTCAGGAAGTCTCTTGAGTACTTTGCACTCAACAGGATAATCTTGAATTCTTGGTTCTGTTTCCAATCGGTGCTAGTAACTTGTAAAAATTCTCTAGAGCTAAAAATTTTGATTTCACTCTATTTGAGTCAAAAATGTATAAATTAAAACTCTATGTACCATTCTGCATGCACTGAAAATGTGCTACGAGTGATGGTCGTATCTGTGGGTGCCGTGCTCCAAGCTTGCTCCTTATATTAGTTCACTGGGACCTTAACAGCTGTTGAGGGCGTGGCTCCCAACCTCTTTCTCAGAAATGTGTCCTAAACAGGGGTGAAGCAGCATAAATGCAGCTAGAACTCCATCAGCCATTCCGAGCATCACTGTAGGAGTAAGTCACCCACTCTATCAAATTCTCAGCTTTGAATGAATTCCTTTTTGCGTTTGGCATGGAAGGTGATAAGTATTTTCCGAGCTATTTTTCAGTTGCAAACTTCAGTCTGCTGAGATGAAATATGCAGATTGGGGCCTGAACAGCTGTAGCACTCCAGAGTGGCTGGTATTTTGGTGGGCTTTATTTTAAAGTCTTTGACAGTTCAATCTCACTAAATAATTCAGCTGTTTAGGAAAAGCCACATGATCTTAAAATAAGTCCCTGAAGGTCCAGAATATAGGTTGAAATTTTATTCTTTGGTAAATAGCATTTGACAAAATAACAGAAATGTCCCTTATAATATCTCTTCCTTTACCTCTTTGAATGAAATTACCAAGTGCACATCACTGGATGTTCATTTATAAACATTCTACATCTTCTCCATGCATTTCTGGCAGAGTATTCAGCTAACATTCTTATTTCACTGTTCCCAATGAAGTCAGAGATTCTAAAGAACTATTTCAAAAAGCAGCACTAACTTACGATGTCATTGATTGTTTGGAGAGTCCTTTGTTACATCTAGCCCAGAAAAATACAAGCCACATGTCATGGAAAAGCTGAAGTATTGACTATAAACCTGTAAAGGAAAGGATAAAAAGAACTCGCAATGTAAAAGTGTTCCAGGTCAGAGCTGGATCTCTCTCATCCATCACTGGGCTGTCCAAGGTGACATGTGATTCAGGAATTAACCGTTAGTATCCAGAAAGACAGTGGCTAATGGTTTCTTTGTGCCCCTTAAAGATGGTTCTTCTGGCTGAGTCACCAGATGGGGAGCTTTGAAATAGCTGCTCATGGAGGTGGGAGACAGGATGTGAAGGTTTTGGATCGCATCTAAATTCACATTGAATTCTATATTTTTTGAGACTGTTGGGACGTTAGAATTTGTCTACCTCAAATACCTTCTTGTCACATTTTACAGATGAGGAAACTGAGGTCCAGGGAAAATAAATGACATGTGCCCATTAATGCACTCAATTGATAAAAAAATCCAGAGTTAAGATTAGGGTGACATTGGAGCAGGGTGATAATACACATTAGAGTTGGCCATTGTGTTCCTCCAACCTGCTGACAAGCACAGGAATGGCCATTTTGCTTGTGTACAAACAAGATTGGCTCTTATATTTAATCTGATCTCCAGCTCTTACTGTGTGACCTGGGCCAAATCATGCAAATCCTCTCAATTCCAGCCTTCTTATCTATAAAGCCTCATTAATAAACCCCGCCTCATAGGGATGTTGTAGCAAAGAAATTCTATATTTAAAAATATCCTGAACAAAGCCTTGTGTGTACCCATACCCAGCAAGGACTCATTCATGAATCTATTGCCTCTGATGGCCTAAGACATTTCCTCTTGGACTAGGGTGTGGGGTCCATCACTATGGGGAACCTAGATTTTCCAGAGCTGAATCATCATAAAATTTACTCTTAGTGTTCCAACAGGTACTCCTGTACTTCTCTGACAGTGTTTCTACTTTGGTTTGGAGAATGTAGTCATTTAACTCTCACAATGCTAACCAACATCTCGGTGGCAGTTCTGACAGTCATAAGCCATATTAGGAAAAACAGGAGTTTAGTTAGCTTAGTGCCACTTGTAAAAGCTGCCCAATTCTAAAGAATAGCATGTGAAATATTATAAAGAATTTTTCTTGTTTACTACAAAAGTTATTCATATGTTCCTTTTGAAAATTTAGAAAGTATCAGTGACCAAAGAGTGGGAAATAAAAACCATCCGTCTTTCTACCACGCAGTAAAAGTCATTGTTAACATTTGGCAGGAACATAAGTTTTATATAGATTTAACAAAATGGGTCCTGATGTTCTATAACTTACATTTGGCCAATTACAAATGTATTGTGAGTTTTTTCTGAATAATTTAATAGCCATCTTTCTTATGGCTATGCAGTGTGCCATCATTCACATATTCCATTACCAGAGTGGTACTCGAAGTGTTGAACACCAGGTAGAGCATGAGTGTCAAGCAAGGTACACTGGGAGGAACAGCCGGCAGACCACACAGGGTAAACCAGCTGACTGCTGACCCGCGATGTGTATAATTTAACTAATTCCTTATTCAAAACATTTCATTTTTATTTTAAAAATTTTCTGCTTTTATATACCTTTCTGATGAAAGAATAGATAGGTAAAATCTTGACACATATCCTGCAGTTTGCCATGAGGCTGATTTCCTAGAAGTGCAATCGTTGCCAAAGGATAAACACAGGTTTGGGGATAGCGATGGGGTGAGCTCTCTGGGATACTCGCCCTCCAGGTGGGCCACAGTCATGGGCTCATGTTTCCTCCCTTTGGCAAACACCCCCAACTGGACAATTAAGACAGGCTAAGTCATCATGCTGGAAGGGCACTGGGACTCCCCTCCTCACCACTGTCTGTCTCTGACTGTGCCCTGCCCTGTTGCAGAGACCTCCCCACCCCAAAGTGGCGAGTCTCCACTTACTCAGTGTGTGGGGCCCTTGAGTCGCGGAGTGTCCTGGCACTCCGACCCCTGCTTAGGTCTTTCAGCTCTGCAGCTAACCAAAAATTCAGATGTGTGGGCAAGTCACTTTGTCCTGGTCAGGGTTGATTTTCCTACATGTAAAAAAGGTGATTGGGCCAGATGAAAAACCAAAGCCCTTCCAGTGTTATTGGTCTAAGGGTTTACAACTCTGTGTTCCACATTCTGATGCTGCTGCATTTGAATGGTGAAGGCTTTGCTTTATGTCTTGAACCCCTCCTTGCTCTCTCTACACCCCTAACAATCCACTCTTCATTCTCACCGGGACCAAGAGAATTTTTTTTAAAAAACATAAATCATTTTAGATACTAAGCCAGTCTCCCTACCATGGCCTGCACAGACACACATGGTTTCATCCCTGCCTGCTCCGTTGGTCCTACTTGCCCCTTTGGACACTGTGTTGGAAGACAGCCACACTCATTTTCAAACTAATTTTTACCTTAGAGCCTTTGAAATACTTGTTCCTTCTGCCTGGCATACTCTCTCCCGAGATCTTCCTGTGGCTTAGCCATTTTGGGCCTCTGCCTCTGAAATTGCTATTCCCTTTTGCCTGGAACACACTTCCTCTGATTCTGGAAGTGGTATCAACTTCTTATCTTTGAAGTCTCAGCTCAAATTGTTTCCTTAGAGGGGACTGATCTGAACACACTGACTCAAGTTGCCCTCCTCTTTGTTCACTCATACCATATTATCTTTCAGTTTAGCACCAAAATTATCATGTTTTACTGACCTCTAATTTTTTATATGGAATTTGAACTCTGTTAGAGAAGGGACACACAGGATTGACAATACTGTACTCACTAAATACTTGGATAAATGTGGTGGGAAACGAAAACTAGCCATTGACATCAAGACGCCGTCCTGGTACCATTAGTTAGATGTTGGCATTCTCCTGCCGAAATTAAGCAATTTCAGAGAAAAACAACATCCATCAAGGCAGCCATGATGGATCAGGACAAAAACAAGACCACTCCATAATTATGTCTGAACACAGACAAGCCTGATCATTACCTAAGCCATCCCCCTTCCTGGCTAAGGTGAGGGATGACTGCTTCTTTGCCAGTTACAGCTGTAGCCTCACTCTAGTCCTCCCTGTCGATAAGATTTAGTAAGTTACGCATAGAATGACTATGCTCCCAACAGTGCCCAATGCAGAGCAGTGCTCCTCTTCTGTGAACCTTCTTCCAGAGCAGCTAACGCAAGCCCAAATTCTGTAATTCTTTTCTAACACCCTCTTACTAAGACGCCCCCAAGTTCCCCATGGTATGTTCGCATTGCAATAAGCAATAAACCCAACTTGTTTAATTACAGATGTGTTCTCGGTGGTCTTTGGCTGAAGGGCAATGACAGTGGAAATATAATAACAAACAGTAGCTTTTTTTTCTTGTATAATTGCTATGTAAATTGCTTGAATAACTGCTATGTGCCAGATACCATTTTTTCCCCAATAAAACAACATTTGTAGCTATTGCTATTACTATTCTGATTTTAAAGTTGATGAAACTGAGGCTCAGATTAGATAAATAACTTCCCAAGGTCAGATATTGGGGGGAAGTTGCAGTTGAACCCACACTTCCCTGACTTCAAATTTTATATATTTTCTCATCATTGTAGTTTTTTTTTTCTCCTTTTCCTTTAGCAACTATGTCAGGTGCTCTAAGCCGGTAATGAGGATACACATGATAAATGTGTTCCCGCTAATAATTTCCCCATTTGCAATGATTAACATTCCCAGTAGTTACTCCAGGTTTTCAGCCCTCCGTGAATATCTGCAGTTTAGATTTCTGTTCTGTCTTTCAATGTCACTGCTTCCTAGGGTTTCTGGCATGAGCTCAAATATACAGAATATGTTCAGCTTCAGAAGAAATACTGTCAGGCAATCATTTTGCCATATTGGGAAATACAATTGTCAGATGGATAAAATATTTAAAAGTATAGATTTGTGGGGAAGAAAGTGCTACATGCGGGTTTTATTATAGTATAAGGGGGATGAATAGCTTTCAGCATTTTATATTATTCCTTTTTAAATAATGTCTCCCATTTCTTGTCTTTGAAATCTGACTAAAGAGGGAATCTGAATTTAAAAGTTATCCCAGGAATGAAGACTCCAGGTAGTTGGTCAATGAATAAATATACCTCTTGACTTAACACATCATTATTGAGAGTCAGCTGTGACCAAGCCCTGTGCTAGGTGCTTCCATCCATGCCAGCGCAAATGCATTCTTTTCTGGTGCTTAAATTCCTAAATTAACCCATAGGAAGATAAGAAGTCAGCAGTACAGACCTCGTGCCATTAGGTTCAGGCAACATTAGGTAGCTTCGATTCCCCTCCATCCTGTGATCTGAAATGTCCAGGAGCTGGAAATCACTCCTGCAGTTGGGTTGATGGAACATGGCAAATGCCAAAGACTGAATATTTTAGTCTAAGCTGATTCTGGAACAGCCTTCAGGAGGAGCCCCTCATGCTCTCCTACAGGCAGTTCAATACAGGAATCTGGGGTCTCTGATTTGGATATATGCTGCTTCTTGCACCATCAAAGTGTTTGGGGTAAGATAGCAGCATGGTCAGGTTTCAGTCCACTCCAGCTGCAGGGAGAGTGGAACGGGGCAGGCCGAGGCTGTGGGGAGGTGAGCGAGGAGGTGGACGGCTGCGGTGGAGAGGAGGGAAGCGTGCAGCGCGCACATGGGAGCAGCCGGGAGGAAGGGGGGTGGGAGCAGACGGAGAGATCTTGAAGAAGCAAAAGTGAGAGGGTCTGGGCTGACTGGCTGTCTTGGAGTGAGGGGATACGTCCATATAGGACGAACACTCTCCATGTGCTTTCGCCCCTAGGTTGAATTCCACGTTAATTCCACATTAATTTCTACCCTTTGTCCAACTATTAGAGATCGTAACATATTATATCAAGTGGATCTGGGGTTAGTGGGAATGGGGTAGCCAAGAATGTCCACTTTTTTCTGGCTTTGGTTGCACTTTCTGTAAAGCCTTTATTTTTATTAATCAAACGTGTATTAAGCTGAGTATGTTCCCTGTTATAAATGCCTTATAGATATTAATTTATTTGTGATTCATAACATCCCTATGAGATACGGATGGTCATTAGCCCATCTAACAGAGGAGAACACTGAGGCACAGAGTAGTGTGGTAACCTGCTCCAGGTCACACAGCCAGTAAATGAGAGTCGGCTTCTGGAGTCCGTGCTTTTAGCCATTGCACATCTCAGCTCTTCTCGGAGGCCAATTGCAGAGTGACATCCTTATGATCTTCAGTCTCTTTGTGGGGAAAAACCAGCACCCAGCATGCCTCAAGGACAGCCAAGGGGAAGTCAGTTATATTGTTCTGACTTTGATTTAATTTGGTCCCAAGCACCACAATTGAGAAACAGTTTTATCATCCTAGTCCCTTACATTAGAAAAAAAATGGTGGCGATTTTCTGATGGAGGCTCCGATGGAGTTTTAAACATAATTATTTTAGGTGTGTTTATCCATAAAGAGCCCTACCAATGGTGTGTGATGATTTATCTCTATGGATTAAATGTCACAATTGAGGAGCTGTGGTCTAAATCATACATTCACGGCAGACCTTGAAAACCTCTGGAAGGTCTCCCAGGCACAAACACCAAAGTCGACCCAAGTTTTCCAACTTCTCTTTCTATTATCGAGTAACTGAAATTACACATAGAACACATTACTTGGCGTATCACAATTTGATAGGCATTTAAAGAAGCCAAGTTCTTTCAAAGAGAGATCAAACTATCAGTGTAAGTAAGTCTAACAGATTTACTATCAGACCGACGAGCTCGTGCTGCTTTGAGAAAAGCATTAAGGTGTCCGAGGCACAGAGACAATGCAGTACTTGGGCATGTTGCTCTTCATTATTTGACACATTGTTATTAAAAGACAGTCCTTGAGAATAAATGTGACCTGTGCATCATTATAAACTCCAAGGTGTGGGGACATACGCAGTCAAATAGCCCCAGAATGAAACATCCAATGGAATGGAATTTTGGATCAAGAAGGATTTGTTACATTCTTCCTTTTAGTTTCTATCTGGCAACAGCCTTTTTGGCAATCTCTAGAGCAGGTTGTGTCAGCCTCAGCGCATTCTTTGTGGTGGGTACTGTGCTGTGCACCGTAGGGTCTTTAACAGCATCCCTGGCCTCGACCCACTAGATGCCAACAATGCCTCTGAGTTATGACAACTATTAATAAAAACCATCTGGACATTATTGGTGAATGTCTCTTATAGGCAGCGGGGGCAGAATCACTGCAGGATGAAACCACTGCTCTAGTCCATAACTGTTCAATGGGATTGGCTACAAAAACCTTTTCACAGTAAAATATCATCATTAGGGCTTATGAGACCACATGTTTGTCTATTTAACAACTGTTCACTGAGTGCCTGTTATATGCCGGCTGAACCAAAAGGCTTTGGGAAATCATAGTGGACGAAATATGGTGAACACGGAATATAAGAATAAGCTTAACGACAGGGCAAAGGTCGATTTGATTCTTTTGCCACGTCTCATAGATAAGATGTACAGCTATTTAAATGAAAAACAAAACAATAAACTATGATACTCTGCAAACAGACTATTTACAGATGTAGTTTGAGATCACTTCGTTTGATGGTATAATCAGTCTCTCCAATACACACTACCCCGTTCACATACATGAATATAAACATATTTCATATATATACACACAGACGCCCGTTCTTCTCAACAGGCAGTCAGCCGTGACAGCAAACCCTCAAGGAGAGCAGCGCAGTCTGCCTCTGTCCTGCGTGCATGTCCTGAGCGGGCGTGGAGCTCTCCCCGGGCTGCCCCTGAGCTCCTGCTATCCTCTCGCTCTGCCTGGGACCTTCCCTTCCCTAGATGGCTACTTGTGTGCTCACCCGCTTGTCCCAGTTCACCCAGCAGGAAGGAAAACAGGGATCAAAGAAGAATGACAAGGGACAAGCATGGATACTGTGTAAAGGGAGCTCCCTGGGGGCAGCCACGGGGCTGTGAGCCTGAACTGAGTCGTGTGACAACAGCTGGCTATGAGCATCCTACTGCTATGAAGAAAGGGAGAGCAGGTTGGAAGACAAGTTGCCATTTGACCCCAGTTACCCAGAGGCATTCTCCCTTCCCCATTTTCTCCTCTCCTCCGATATACCAACTACCTTAAAGTTTTGACTAATTATCAGGATACCACCACTTCTTTTTAATACGCGGTACCTGTCACAAAGACTTACGAGCAGTAGTGTGCTGATGAACGTTTAACAGCCCTTTGGTGGGATGGGTATGACACCACCCGATTCGTAGGTTTGCCAATTCTGTGGTGTAAACACTCCCACTACAGCCACGTGATTTCAAGCTGCCGGTGCCACGAAGGTGATGTTGGGAAGAGATCTACACATGTGGCTCTCACGAGCAGGTATGAGCTGGCTTCAATACAGCCTTGCTTATGAGCAAACACTCAGCACAGCACTGGGACAGAGTGAACTCTCAACAGCTTATTCTTACCAAAGAATAAAAAATATATGACCTGCTTTTATATCTCATTTATTCCCAAGTGTTTACTGACTGCCTACTATGTGAAGGGGTAGCATGGTGGGCAGAACGGACAATGTTCCTATCCTCCCTCACACGATAGAGTTGACAATGTGCTGGGGAAGACAGCGGACAGCGGTAAACGCAGAAGGACGATTGCGGTGAAAGGGGAGCGACGGGCTTGGCTTCACCTCAGGGCGCAGCAAAGTTCACAGAGGATGAGAGAGTTGGGCTGAATCTGGAGGCAGAGCAAGAGTTCGACAGACGTGGAGGTGAGGTACAGGGAAAAGCACTCTGGGCAGAGGGAACAGGATGGACACAGACCTTGGGATTGAGTGGGGAGAGTGGCATGTTCTGGGAGGCAGAGTGGAGTCAGCAGGCATGGGAGAGTAGAATGAGATGGGGTGAAGAGATGGGGCAGGGGCTGACCATGTCATACTTGGACACTGGTTTATACTCCTGCAGCAACGGGGAGCCCAGAGGGCAGCCATGAAGAGCCCAGAAGGGCTTTGAAGGGAGTGACATGACACCAATCTTCAGAAAAAGATCACTCTGCCCACACCATTAAGGGCACATTAAACGGGGGCTTAGTAGGTACGGGAATGCCAGGTATGAGGCTGTTATAAGGGCCCATGAGAGAAACTGTGGCATATCATTGGCCAGGGCTAGGGTGGCAGCAGAGCAACCAGAGAGAAAGGGACAGAGCACAGACATATTGAGGGGTGACTTCCACAGGCTGGGACATGGACAGCTCTAAGTGTGGGATAAGGAAAGGGCTATGCACATGATTCCTAACTGGTTTCTCACGCTGGCTCACTGGGCAGACGTGGGGTCTTCTACTGAATTTGAGGTGGAGGGAATAGAGCAGAGATTCTGGGCTAAATTCTGAGCATGTGGATTTGAATCATTCAGTCCCTCAATGGAATTTTTACATACCATCTCCATCATACAAGAGGGTAAGCAGGTTCACGGACAAGATCATATAGCCCACGAATGGCAGAACGGCAGGGCTAGGACTTGAACCCAGGTCTTACCATTCCAAACCCTATGGTGTTTCCATGATGTGATACAAACTGGCCCCAACAGGGTCCACCTTGAACCTGTGGCAGAGTGAGTTTAGTTACTGAACTATTCTCATTAAGCTGAGCTGCAAGGTGGGACCTCAGTTTATGCACATAGAAGACTGGACTGTTAACGATGCCCCTTCAAATTACTTCGAACGATTTATTCTGCACTGGACTAACGAGCCCTGTACTGTACTTCTGGGAGACCTCTCACCTTGTGAAGTAAAGTCCATCAGATCATGCTCTGAATATTAACCTTGCTAGAAAGAAAAGAAAAATAAGCAATAGAGAAGATTGATCCCCGCCCCCATGCAAAGAAAATACTTTGCAATGAGCCACTAAGTGCAATTCGTATTTTTAGATTAAGAGTGTGTTTTGCACTGAGGAAAAAAATCATCACGAACTATTACCAATATCACGATGCCAAGTATAATAAAGGCATTCAGACACTCTCATCTGCTGCGTGGTTCTTGCATAAACAAGTGTAATGTGACGTGACAGTAGCTAATGGCATATTCAAGGCATCTACATCAGCCTGAGTTTGCCACATTTGTTATCAGGTCCGCGCTGCTAGACTTGGGAGGGCTCCCCTTTCTCTCTTGCTGGGCAAATGAATCATCTGGTGGCAGCGCTCCTGAGTCAAGAGGAGAAACCACTTGATCCCCACACTAAAGAGAACGAAACTGAAGAACTTCTTCCACTCACGGGCAATGAAGCCAACTGCCTTTGGTAAAATCAGCAGGTGCATGAAGGAAACAATGATTCTATTTGTACCTGGTCGGTATGGTTTGTCCACTGGTCATATGTTTCTGTAATAATGAACAACATAAATGCTGAGTTAGAGGCCACAAAACTTTCCTCTTATTCTTTGTTTTTTTTCAATATTCTGCTGGCTCATTGGATCCCCTCAATGAGCCTTCAAGGGAAGGAGGGAGGAGCCACTGCCCTCATTTTACAGGTGAGGAGAGTGAAACTCTGAGATGCTGGGTAACCAAATGGTCATCACATCTTAATTAATAAAATAGCCAGGATTAGAACTCAGGGCAACTCCTTCCTGGTCCCAATACTCTTTCTAAGTTCCAGGAAGGCAGGGACTTAGTCTATTTTTGTTCCTTAGGACCTTGTCTAGTATCTGGAATACAGTAGATGCTCAATATATATTTACGGATGGCTTCTCTGTGCCTCTTTCTCCCTAGAAGCGTGATGTATTCAGAAAGGCAGAATGCCCAAGTTCTACCCCAGCTCAGCAGAATTCTTGTGAAAGTAGGAAGCATAAGTTATACAAACTCCTTAGCCTTGGTTTCTTTTTTAGAAAATGAATATAATTCTAATCAGCCTAACTACGAAGAGGGGGACATAAGGACCATGAAAGTTTTCCTCAAACCATACCCATTTATGGTGCCATGGAGATTTCTAAAGTGAGGAAAATACTCCCAGCACCTGTGTGCGCTTCCTGATTAGGGATGCTGCCGCCCAGGCTGTGTGCGGGATGCACCCGGAGAGACCCAGTTGCCTGTGTCATGGAACTATGTCCCCTAGAATTTTCTTGGGGGCCTTTGGGACAGCTCATGACATTTGTATGAGCCTCAGAGTCTGCTATACCTTTCTTCACTCACAGCCAGAGTGACACGTGGTGGCCCCCTCAGGCCACAATTCTCCTCCACTTCAGGCTAGAGGCTTTCTTTCTTTAAGTTTCAGTTTTTATCACTCTCAGCTGCAGTTGTGTGAGGTCTGTCCTTGTCCACTTTCTCCACACCTCAGGAGAACAGCTCAACTGTAGCAGTTGGCGTGGTCCCTACTCTGCCATTTGCTAGCCGTTCCACTTGGGGCATATTTCTTAACCTTTCTCAGCCTCGGTCTCCTCATCTGTAATAAGAGAATATCAACTACCATTCGGGTAGCTCAGAGGACTCAATGCATAAGGAAGCGTGAAATGCTGAATTTTGTGTCTGGCACGGCACCAACAACCACTACTGTAGCTAGCTATTGACATTCCGTGTGTGACTCCACAGTCTTCCAGCAGTTCACATTGACAATTCATTTTCTCTTACTCAACGTCCACGACAACCCTGTGGATAAAACTTAGTTCCACATCACTGGGAATCAGAAATCTCCAAATGTGCAACTGGCATTATACTCACAATCAGACTACTCTCAACAGCAACGCTGCCTCCTCCAAAGTCCAAGCCACCACCCCCGGGGGTCTGGGTGACTGCAGAAGCCTCTTATCTGGTTTCTCTGTTTCTACCCTTGATTGCCTCTCAGTCTATCCCTCAACACAGTGGCCAGAAGGACCTATTAAAACAAAGTCACATAACTTCCCTCCTGTGCTCACAATCCTCTAGTGGCTCTTTATGTCACTCAGTAAATGCAAAGTTCATACTTCTGCCCTGTTCCCTCTCTGCCACCACCTCCTGCCACGGTGTCCAAGTGAATGAGTGAAATGCTAAGACAGGACCGGGGTGGTAGAAGAACTCTAGCCTGTGGTTGTCTCCTCCACTGAGCCAACTAAGTAACAATTCTAGGAACTGGTGTGTAGACTGAAGTAGACAAGAGGAGCCTGATAAACTTTTAAAAAATATGTCTGGGATGTGGAGGGGGAACCACTAAGTATAAATATGACTACTACGTAGGAATATAAATAGCAACTTCAGATCCATGCTGAGAGAACCTTCTCCCAGTTCCAAGTGACAATGAGTGGAAGGGACTCCCTCACGAGAGGGTGAATTCTCTACCATGGAAATGCTCCAGCCGAGGTTGGAAATCAAGGGGACAAGAGACAGAGAAGCAAGATTTCAAAAATCAGAGAGAAGATTTGATGGAATCACATTTAATTTCCCTTTTAATCCAAAAAGTCTCTTATTTATAAAATTAAAGAATATAGTGGAAATAAATGAGTCAACTACTTCAGCCCCCAGCAATGATAAAGTAATTAGATGTGAAAAGAAAGTGCATGTCAAAGAACATTTAGGTTGTCCCCACGTCTCGGCGACAGTGAGTAGTGCTGTGGTGAATGGAGGGACCCTCATATCTCCCCAAGATCCTCATTTCAATTCTTTTGGATAAATACCCAGAGATGGGATTGCTGAATCATATGGAAGTTCTATTTTAAATTTTTTGAGGAACCTTCATGCTATTTTCTGTAACATCTATAGATCAGCTTATATGAGGTACATAAAATAGTCAAATTCATAGACTCGAAGAGGGTGATGGTAGTTGCCAGGGGCTGGGGGTGGGGAATGGGGAGTTACTAATCAGTGGGCACAAAGTCTCTGTCAAGCAAGATGAACGTGCTCTGGAGATCTCTGTACAACACTGTACCTAGAGTCAACATTAATGCATTGTTGAGAGTAAATCTCATGTGAAGTGTTCTCACCACAGTAAAATAAGATAAAATAAAAATTCCATGTCATAATGGAATATTGTAGAGGTATTTTACAGGAGGGTCTCTGCTTGGGTCAAGTTACTGAAGCAAAGTACTAGTTCCAAGGAAAGATGAGCCAAGGTGGCCACGTTCTCCTCTGCATTCTGAGGGTGAGAGGGGTGGAACAGAATGTGAACTATGACACCATTGTCACAACAGAGAGGTGACTGAAGGCCAATCCTGACTGAGGAAAATTGTTCTAATTGTCAAATGACACATTAGGTTGTTTGACAGGAAACCAGGTCATTCGTTTTTATTTATTTCCCTCATGACCCTTTCTTTCAACGCTGTGTGTGTGAGTGTGTGAGTGTGTGTGAGTGTGTGTGTGTGTGTGTTTCTCCATCGTCTTTAGTGTCTACCCAGTGGTTCATTCAACAAACATGATCATAGGAAAACTCTAGCCCTGGCACAGGGGCTATGATGATGAGCAAATTCCAGGCTGAAGGTTCTGACCCTTTCCTTAGGATTGGTCACCAACACAGATGACTCCTTTCCCTGTCATCTGCAAAGAGAAAATATAGCAGAGACCACTTCTTTTGATGCTTTTAACTTCGGCCAGTGGAACTGACCAGAGGGTTGGCCAGGGTCGCACTGGCCTTTCTGTCACCATTCACAACTAAGGTGAGCTGCCACAGCTGTCAGAGGCTCTTGTCTTGCTCTAAGACACATCTTCACAGCCATGAAAGGAGCCATAGAAATGTAATCAATCGTTAATGTTATTAGAGGATGAAAGTTCACGTTGTTACAAATGGACCCTAGCCAACTCTGTGGCTGGTTGTTGAGGTGCTGGGAGAGGGGTCGGGTGGGGCAGCTGACCACAGGTGCAGAGATGCTCAGTAGCACTTAGACTCAGCCGAGGTGGGGATCTGCAGGTGCAGGGGACCATGTCACTGCATGCCTTGTAGTGTTATCTCATCGTGCTGGCACTTTGTATGAGTTCCTGCTGCTGCTATAACAAATCACTGCAACCTCAGTGGCTTAAAGCAACTTGGATTAATTATTTCATAGTTATAGGGGTCAGAGGTCCGAAACGGGTTTCATGAGGGATAAATCCAAGTGTGAGTGGGGCTGATTCCTTCTGGAGGCTCTGGGAAAGCATCCACGCCTCACCTTCTCCAGCTGCTTGAGGCTGCCCACATACCTGGCTCATGGCTGCATCACTCTAGCCATCTAGAAGGTCTCTTTGGCCATGTAATTACAGAATATACTTATAGATTCTGGGGATTAGGACAGATCCATTATTGTGCCTACCACACACTTTAAGAGCAAGCAGGGAGTAAACAGATGGGTTGTGTTAATAAGAAGTTTAGGTTTGATAGGACAAGTGGGAAGGTCTCCTAGTCATTGAGGGCTTAGGGGAGAAAGAAGACAATCATTGACTCTAAGATGCAGAGAGCCCAGGAGGTTGGAAAACTGGAAAAAAGATAAGCGTGTGTGTATGAGTGTGAGACCCTGACAAGGGTAAAGAACTGGCTCCATGGAGAGAAAAAGGGGAGGAACAGAAAGTCACGGTCCAGGAGATTCAGAGTGTGAAATACTGGAGTTGGACGAATTGCATATTAGCAAGGTCTAGAGTGTGGTCTTACGAGTTGCCTGCTCAGGGGAGATACACATTATTGGCATAAATGGAATTCGAGAAGCTGGCTCTTTAAATTAGATACAGAAATCACCCAGATGCTGAGAGGAGAAAGGGTAGACAGAAAAACCAAACTAGGTCCCAGAGTTCTAGAACCTTGATGAATGTGGGGAAGAGACCTGGACGCTGGGAGGACGGAAGATCGTGTAATCGGATGCCATCAGCCTCAGAGAAGCAGTTGATGAAAAAGGGTGTAAAAGAAAGGTTTTTCCAAGGGGTCCCCAACAATGTCTATTTCATCTCTTAACTTTGAAATGCTGGGATTGAGAGGCTGCGAGGACGGGAGAAAGAACTCACGCCACTTAAAAAGAAAAACAATTTTCTCTATTGCACATATCATTTGACTTACTACATTTTTTATTTTAATTTTAACCTTGCTTATTTTCATTCTCCCCAACAGAATGTAAACTTCATCAGGGTGATGCAGTGCCTAGAAGAGTGCTGGGCACATTTTAGGTTTGTTTATAAAAAACTGTTGAATGAATAAATGAATAAGTAGGAGGAAGAGAGAAAGAAAAGCAGCAAGGAAATAAAAGGAGGAAGAAGGAAGGAAGAAAAAGAGCAAGAAAGGAAGGGGGAGAGAGGTAGACATGTTATACACTGCAGGTAGGTTGAGGAAGAGCCACGTTTCTTTAAAGCTGAGGAGGAAATGTGTGTTCTAGGAGATGACCAAAAACATAAGGACGTTTAGAATGGAGAGAAAGTTCCAAAGGCAACAGTGGAGGAGAAGGTAAGGCAGAGGAATTAGCGGATTCAGGAAGTTAATGAGGGAGTTAATGAGCTAAATGGAGAATTATTTTGGGGGTGTGATCTAAAATACTGTAGCGGGGATACTGTAACTTGGTTTCTCTTCTCTGTGAGTCTCCTGGGTATAGGGAGCTTATTCCATTCATGAATTGGCCCCTGGCCAAGAGTGGACAGTCAGCAGGTGAGTGGCTGGTTGCAGGGGAAGAACACCAAGGACCATCTACCTCCAGAGCTGAACTCCCCTTCCTGCATAGCTTCAAGTTACAGCCAGATGACCATCTTTTAGGAATATCTCATGGCTGGACCATTGGCTGGAACCAAGATTAGATGACAAGATTGGGTCCCTTTTAATTCTTAAGTCATCAAATGGCCAAAAGGACAATCATCCCCCATCCCTACTCATTTATACTCTCTCTGTTTTGTTCATTTTAATGATGGAAGAGCAGAATGAACTTTTGCAAATATCACCCACAGCTTGGAACTCGATGGGAAAACAGTAGAATCACATCTCTTAGTTGACCCAGGTCGCAGGCATGCTAAGGTGTGATAGCACACCAGAACCACGTAGGGAGAAGGAACAGCTCCCTGGATTTAATTTCCCATTACTATGGCAACATTGAGACTTTTGTTGCAGCAAAAGGTTAAATGCAACCAAGTGTTCATTAGGACGTTCCACTAATGAATCAGGCCAAATCCTTATTCGTGTGCAAATCAATGGCTGTGTGAGTGGAGAACAAAGGGACAGGGCCAAAGCTGGGGAGAGCTGCCTGTCTAATCAACCTTGGGATTAAAATCGGTCTCTGACTGACACAGTGGTTCATCTGTAACGTGCATGAAATAACTATAATTGAGAGGGGAAAAATATCAGACATTACACAATATTGTTCCAAGAGCATTTGTCTAGGACCCAAAATTATTTTTTTCATTTTGGCAAAACCATTTTTGAAAATGTTTCATTTCTTCCTTTTTATTTTTGATAGGTCTTGGTTATCCTTTCAAAATTAATAGCTGAATATTATTTATATTGGTTTACCCTAATCTAAGTACTATTCCATCCAGCATTACCTCTTATCACAGCAGCTTCAAAAAGAAATAGTGAGAAAGAGAAGTTTCCAAAGTGTGAGGGGTGGGGGAGAGTGGTACGCCAGGGGCCTCGGAAATCCAGCTAACGAGAGCAGTCAGAAGGAGCTGATTTGGGCTCTAAGGCTGCTTTTGTGACGGAGCTTGGGGCTGCTGCAGATGCACAAGTGACGGTAAGTGCCTGACAGGGAGGTGGGCCAGGCTGCAGCAGGGCTTCAGGCCACGTTAGGTCCCCCCGCCACAAAACTGTCTTCCTAGGGGAAGTTCTCATTCCCATCTTTCACTTGTGGGTGCCTTGAGGTTTAGTCGCAGTGCGCGGCCAAGTCCCAGGCTTCCGTAGAAGGCTGGGAAATGGGGTTGGGCGATCAGAATTCTCTTTTTGCCCAAATCTGGCATTCCCCAGAGTCCTAAAGATTGGCAGGGAAGCCCAAGGGCCACCAGAAGAGGGGTAAGGGGACTTGTGGAGCTTTCGATCCCTCAATCAGAGAGACATATATTTTGACCCTATATATTTATTAGGGCTTCACATATAATCATTGATAATAAAGAATTCCCCTGCAATAGATACATGATGATGACTGCAGAAGATGCTTCTGTGGGTATCTGTAACCTCATTCTTCAGGTAGCTATGTAGGTGTGCCTATGCAATAATAGGGATTCTGAAAATCAGTTTTAAACTTTTATATTAGACTTTTAAAAAAAGTCTGTAGCCCCGGTTTTGTGTTTGCTTATTTTTTTTGCTGTCACGGTACCCTCTGTGAAATAGTTCAAAAGATGAGGGGTCAAGGATTACTGGAATTTCCTTCTAGAGGCAGAAGATAGATCACACAATGATGATGCTATTGAAAGAGCAAAGAGTGAGTTGCTTTAGACTTTGTTTCCTCTGTGTGTTTTCAGAAGAATTGAGCAAAACGAGAACTTTCAATAATGATGCAGTTAAAAGATGCTCTCTTGGGTGAGCGTTGACATGTCATGTTGAAAATGCTTGTGATGCTTTAGAGGCTGCAGAGAACTGATATAATTCTTAAACTGTACTCATCAGTAAAGAAAACAAAACAAAACGGCTTTCTGTGGGACTCTTGTTATTTCTAGATATAGGGTCCGTTATAGCAGAAAACAGAGGGGAAAAAGCATATTCCCAATAGATTTGCAGTTGCACATAAATCTACATTAAAAATGGAAAAAAGACATGTACTGAATCAAAGAAGGAAAAATAAAGGTTTATAGAACTTATATCCTGTATGTTTAATTTATCTTTGTATCCCTAGTATCTGGGACAGTGTCCGACACATAGCGAGTATTCAGGAAATGATTGTCAAATTCTCCTCCCCCTCCTTCATCACTGTCATAGTCATCATCCTCATCTAACATTTCTGAGTGTTTATTGTGTGCCAGGAACTATTCTAAGCATCCTATGTAATTCTCAAAACAGTCTTAGGAGGAAAGTATTATCCTCCTTTTAAAGACGGGGCAACCAGGGCTTAGGCGAACTCAAGGAGATGTCATGTCAGCAAATGGCAAGGTGATTTTGAAGGTCGGAGGAGAAGTCAAACATTCTCTAATTCACACATCACTTTAGCAGCATAGTGACTCAACCTTTTCCAGCTTTTCTATTTACAAGGAATTAATAGATCTGAAGAACTGCAATTTTGGATCAGACACCAGAAAGAGCTTTGAAGGCATTTATCATAAGTATTAATTAATTCATGTAAGAAATTAAAGTCTATTCTGTTTCAAATTACAAGCATTAATGCTGTACGAAATGAACTGATTCATCATCTCAAAGATCTTTCCAGTCATCATTCTTTCTGAGAGCCCCGCTCAACTTAGAATCACACATGTTCTAGTTTATCATGATCGAAACTCACTGAGTGTCTCCTAAACATCGCATGAAACAGTCCTGGCTCTTAAGTTTCCCTATTAAGAGAATAACTTTATGATTTCTTAAATGAGTGTTAATATGATTTTTAGCTCAATGATATTACACTTCAAAGCAAATTATTTTTACAGAGTATAACTTATGGAAAATAATATTATGGAAAAATGCAGAGGCCTAGACTATCTAATGGAAGGGGAAAGTGGTCTTCGAGCTGTACATAAATTCTTAGCTAAGTATTAATAATTCTTAGATAAATCCACAAAATCTACCACCTTCTATGAATTACTGATTCTTATAAAATGAGATCCCCTACAATGAGTAACGATTTAACTTTTATGTCATAAAAATATGAGCTGAATGCTTGTTCACATGGTGATAATTTTTAACAAATAAGAAATGCCATCAATTTTAACAACTGAAATATCATGGTTGATGATTGTCAAAATCTTGTTTCCTGCCTTCATGAGAAGGTGCTCTGGGTAATCTTGACTACTTTATTAGCTTGTTAAAAAGAACTAACCATGGAAAAAGCATATTAATGTCTGGGAGAAACTGATGTTGCTGATGCCACCATGGTAGGTCTTGTTGTCTGACCACCTCAAAGCCCATTCCCATCTGTTTCCTTACTGGGCACTAATAACAAAGTCTAGACAAGGCAGATACTTTTTCAGACTCCTCTGCAGTAGGGGTGGCCATATGATCTGGTCCTGAATAACTAAAAGTCAAAAGAAGTCTACAGGAGTTTCTTGAAAGGATTTCTTTTCTTGATAGAAGAAGAAAGGACTTTGAATCATCTCTCCACTGCCTACTGTCACCGTTCTCCCTTTCAATGTGATCTTGATGCGTTTGGAGCCGCAGCAGCCATCTTGCAACCATGAGGCAATAAACAGAAGGACAAAAAGCACAGAAAGCCAACATGCTGAGAATGATTAAGTGGAAGCATGCAAAGACCTTAGATTCATGATGACATGATGAGCTGCGGACCACCCTTAACTGCCTACCTCCAGTCACTTCATGTGAATTGTTTAATCTACTATTGGTAGAATTAATTTACTCAATGTAGCTTAAACAATCTACCCTCTTCTTGATATTTGTTTTTCCCTTGGCCTCATTGATACTAGGCTCTCCTGCAAGTTTTCTTTCCCTCTGGAAGTGTTTGTAACTAGTCCCGTTTTCTCCTCTGATCCCACAATATGAGTGTTTCTCCTGGGTTCTAGATGCAGCCCTTGTTCTCACTTCTCTTCACATTATCTCTTATTAATCCCATCCACTTCCACAACTGTTACTCTCACCTACATGCAAATATCTACCAAATCTTTCCTATTTCCTTAATCACGATGATATAACCTATGGAGCTAAAATGGGTGGATTGGTCTGAGGACATCTGCAAGAACTCCCACTCATGGGTAATGCCCTGGTGTCCAGGCCAGGGGACAGCAGGTGGCAGGCAGCAGCGGAGTCCATTTCCTAGCTATCTGAATTTTCTGAATAAAGAATTCACTTTCCTTCTGCTTTCTAAGAAGAGAAAGTATGGAAAATGTTGACTTCCAATAGAAATGTAAAATCAGCTTTAAAAAACTTTTGTAGTTTTCTTTTTTCATTATTCTATTGCTATAGCACTTCTTGTTGGTATCTTCATTTGGGGAATTGACAATGTGACAGTGTTTACTTTTTGTTTGACTATTTCTTAACTCTTGCACCATTATGTAACTTTTTCTCCTAACATTTACCCAAGGCCCTCTCTATGTTTTCATCATGAAAACAAGTGATTAGACAACGTGTTTGTTGATGAAAACAAGACAAGGCTCTCCTATTAGAAGACCTGGGGCTCTGGTGGAGCCTCCTGTCAACATTGAAGGCACAACGTCGAAACATTTATAATGGCAACATTGGTGATTTAATCAGCACTTAATGTATGCTAGGTTGTATGCACACATTTCACACGAGAAGTCTTGAACAATAAACTACCTTGAGAGAGAGCAGAGCCCACTGAAATATTCCTGAGGCTCTATCCAGAAATCTTTTGGAACAATAGCGTCTCTAGGGAGCTGTCCTGGGTACTGAATCCTTTTTCCTCATAGCTGGCATTTGCCTCTGTGCCTGAATGCTGCTTTAGACTTTGATTGCTTCTAATTTTCCAAATCAGTGTCTAGCCAGGCCTCCTGCTCCAAATTACACATTCACTGACCTTAATTGATGCCCTAACCTGATGACTACCTCAGTGATGTTTTTAATCACCTGCACATCACTTGGTAGAGAATGTGACAGCTTGATTTAGTTCCTTGAAGTTAAGGATTAAGCTTCATTTCGATTTGCAGCTTCTACAGCACCTAGTTCTCTGTCCTGATCATGAGAGTTTCTCTCCTATTATATATTTTTTATTCTATCTGTGGTAGGAAATTCTTTGCCCTCTATTTAAATATCATTATTTAAAATTGATGTCTAGTTAATCTACCTCCCAAGATGAAGTGTAAGTCAATCAATTCTTTCAAGCTGGAATATATATATATAGTATATGGAACAAAAAAAATCTTTTAAAAAAGATTGGACTATTCAGAGAAAAGAAATTCCTGTTATAGAAATTATATAGAGCTGAATGTGCAATACAGTTTATTTTGTTTAGAAGTAAGGTGTCCAATAATTTTAGGTGACTCCTGAACTTGCCAGGAAGAAATAACCAGAGAAAAATGCCTTTTAGAATATATATTTCTTAGTATATAACCACAATATCAGTATACCTATGGGAATTTCTTGGGGCAACTTGTCAGTGAAATCACCTTATATAATACTGTGAGTTTTAGGCAGCTTATCAGGAATGGGAGTGAGTAAATTCCTTTCTATATAGGAAAGATGCTACAACCATGGTCCAGATGTTATTGGCCCAACAAATGTTAGGTATTCTTACTGGGAGCGTATAGCAATTGCTCTGCGATGTCTGGTTTAATTGCTGTCAGCATAAGACTTGGAATCCTCCTTCTGATCTAAGATGTAAAAATAGAATTTACCTCACACGTTGCTGAGGGCTTAAACAAGATAATCCACACAAGACTGACATTCCTTCCACTACTGGTATTCATGGTCAATCATTAGGTCCCCAATAAAGTACTGATGGTGTCTTGTGTGAATGGTCAATTACTCTTCTGAGTATCAACTATGCACTACACCCTGCATGGATGGAGGTGGCAGCTTCCGAAGATGGAATCAATGAAAAAGTAAATGTCATCTCAATAAACCTATGTGTAGACTCAAAATCTAGCCACAGAGGTGGGGGTGGGATTGGATGAAGCTGGTCACAGGCGCTGCAGGAGGGACACTCGGCAGCATGAACGCACGGCCGTTAGGGAGGACAACGATGACTTCCGCACATGGCCCCTCCTGCCCCTACTCCACTCGCTTCCCTGAGGGCACAGCGTGCTGCTTAGCTGTTTTAGAAAACAGGTGAGGTGTCACGAAGGCACTTAGATGTTGGCTGGCACCTGCAGATGCCTCATGAAATAGGGGACTTTCGCCATTTCCCATCAGAACAGGAGCATCTGCCAAAAATTCTCCATATGACACCTCATTTACCAAATGGGCCCGCAACTCCCCGAAGAAGGAAAATGACCTTCACAGAGAGAAGAGGAGGAAAGGGAAGCCCTTCCTCACTCTCATTTGAGCTCTGGAGTCTTTTCCCCGTCTTCTCTGTCACCTGGTGGTCACAATTAAAAGAGTCATGACATCATCCCAATCCTCATCACCATGATTCTCTCTCTTCCTTTCTTCTTCCTTTCAAAGAAGACTAATTCCCAGCAAGCAGAGATCATAGGCCGAGTTCTAATATTGCTTCCTCTTCAAAGGAATTCATGGACAGAAAATCTTGGCTTGTATAGATCCAACCAAATGCCCACGACATTGGGTCAAACCCTAACTTGTAACTGGAAGTCTGCCCCACACCCTTCCTCCCTATATTGTACCTCCCCAGCTGCGGGAACAACCCACTGACCTTCGAGAATGTAAGAAAGCCTGATACTTGCTTTTCCCTTCATGAGAAATGAAAACTACTCCAAGACTACTCTATCTGTTTTTAGTTTGAAAAATTAAAAAATCCAATGTTTGCCACGGGCATTATAATTTTCCAGGATGCATATATTTATTGTATGGATGTAAATTTCACCTGGTAACAGTTACTGGGTACTTATCAGTACCAGCTACTGAACTAAATGCTTTTCATAATTTTTTTCTCTTTTAATCCTCCCAACATCATGTGAAAATAGACCTGGAACCACCCTACATTTTTATTTTTATTTTTTTCACCTTCCATTTTTCAAATGAGGAAAGTGTAGCACAGAAAGGTGAGGTAACTTGCTGAAAGCCACATAGCTAATAAACAGTAAAACCAGCATTTGAATATTGGACATTCGCTGAAGAGCCCATTTTATTCACCACCACTTTCTGTTGCATGATTACAAAGGAGGAAGGGTCTGGCAGAGTTGACAAAAGGCTTCAACAAAAGCTTTCTTGGGCTTTGAAGGATGTGCAGGAGTTTTTCCATGTTGAGTAGTTGGGGAGGATGCTAGGGTGGGGCAAAGAAACAGTTATTATTTCCCTCTCTATCCAATTGACTGGAACCATTTTGCCATAAAACAGAATTTTTACTTCAGTGACATCTCAAAGTTCCCCCATCAAAACAGAGAGGGATTTATCCAAATGGAATAGTGAATTCTGATTCCTTACATACCAGGAGATACAGAATGTGTTTGCTGAGCCCTGAGTTGTAACTCTGTAGCCTGTCTCCTTCATAAGAGAAGTTTTCAGTCTAAATCATTGGCTGCTGCTTTAGAATTCCCATAGCTGCTGCAAAAATATTTAAAACGTATTTCTCTTATCTGCTCAAGTATTTGTACAATGCAACCTCTCTGTCTTAATGTTATGAAGCTGAAAATTCTATTATTTTTTTCCAAATTGTAACAGTGGTGTCAGTGAACAGGATGGGTGGCAAAGGCAAGAGGGCAAGAGCACAGTGACCAGCGAGGCAGCAGCACAGCAGGTGAAGGTAGAGAAGAGGGTCCAACTGGTCGGTGGCAGCAAGAATAGAACAGGGCAGAGTACAGCAGGTGCGAACTGGCTAGTGAAAGAGAAAGGGGCTGCAATGGTGGTCTTGGGGAGGGGAGAGAAAAACAGGAGATGGTAGCAGTTCAGGTAGAAGAAAATGAGTGGATTCGATATTTGCAATTAATAGGGGAAGGTAACAGTGCAATGTTCAGAAGTGTGGATCTGAAGTCAGACTGGGCCAGTTTAAATCATGGTCCCACCACTTACTATGTGATCTTGGGAAAGCTGGGTGTCCTTGGGTTAATTAAGCAATCTTTCTGTGCCTCTCTTTCCTCTTCTGTAATATGGATTAATAATAGTGGCTATCTCATAGGATAGTTTTGAGGATAAATGAAATAATCCATGTAAAGCACTGAGAATAATCCATGTGAAGCACTAATATTCAGGAAATATTACCAATATTATTGATTTTTAAAAAGTACTAATTTGTATTATGGTTCATAGTTAAAGAATACTTAACATGTGCTGGGTACTGTTCTGAAGACTTTGCACATATTTTTTAGCATAACCATCAAAAGAATCTTATAAGGCAAGTTCTACATTTTACTAATCAGCAAACTTAGGCACAGAGAGGTTAATTAGGTGGCCTAAGGACACACAGCTAGCTAGCGGCAGAGTCAAAAGTCAAACCCGAGTGACTTGGCTCCAGCATGCATACTTTTATTCACCTCTCTACTCCGCATCCCTTTCAAGCTATTAATAATGCTTTAGGGATATCTGCTTGGAAATGCTCAGAGAAAGCTGGAAATTCAAATCTGAATACTCAGAAGGGAGGTCAGAGAGGGAAGTCATCCTTTGGGGAGGCATCAGTACAGATAGCATCGCTGAATCTTTGGGCATAGCCTTTTCCACTTATGGAGAGAAGAAGGTGTTATTAACTGGATATTGGGTGACGCATAAACATGAGGGGCACAAGAAGGAACAAGACCCAACAAGAGACACTGAGGTACAGTCACAGGCAAACCTGTTGGGGACAGGGTCATGAAAGTCAAAATAAGAAAGATGACAGATTGTGTTTTCTATTTCTGTAAAAGATGCCATTGGGATTTTGACAGGGATTGCATTGAAGCTGTAGATCACTTTGGATTGGGTAGGGTGGACATTTTAAAAACATTGTCTTCCAACTCATCTACATGAGATGTCTTTCTGTTTGTTTTTATCTTTTTAAATTTCTTTCATCCATGTTTTGTAGTTTTCAGTATACAAGTCTTTCACATCCTTAGTTAAGTTCATTCCTAAATATTTTATTCTTTTTGGTATTATTTTATAAATGAGAATGTTTTCCTAGTTTTCTTTTCAGATAATTTGGAGGTAGTGTATAGAAACACAATTGATTTTTGGATACTGATTTTGGATCCTGCAAATTTAGAGAACTTATTTATTAATTCAAACAGTTTTTATGGAGTCTTTTGTGTTTTCCATATATAAGATCATTTTGTCTGCAAACAGGGACATTTTATTTCTTCCTTTCCAATTTGGTTGTCTTTTATTTCTTTTTCTTGCCTAATTTCTCCAACTATAACTTCCAGTACTATGTCAAACAGAAGTAATGTGAGTGGGCATCTTTGCCTTCTTTCTGATCGTAGAAGAAAAGTTTTCAGTTTTTCCACTGCTGGGTACAATGCTAGTTGGGGACTTTTCATATATAGCCTTTATTACGTTGAAGTACTTGCCTTCTATTCCTAGCTTGTTGAGAGATTTTATCATAAGAGGGTGTTGAATTTTGTCAGTTTTTCTTCTGTATCTGAGGAAATCATGTATGTGGTATATCACATTAATTGCCTTTTGCATGTCGAACCATCCCTGTATCCGTGCATACTTGATCATGGCATACGATTCTTGTAATATGCTGTTGGATTCAGTTTGCTGGTGTTTTGTTGAAGATTTGCCTCTATATCCGTCAGAGATATTGCCCTGTAGTTTTCTTTTCTTGTGGTGTGTTTGTCTGGTTTTGGTATCAGGGTAATGGTAGGTCTGTAAAATGAGCGTGGAAGTATTCCCTTCTCTTCAATGTTTTTGGAAGAGTTTGAGAAGGACGGACATTGATTCTTCTTTAAACATTCAGTAGACCAAACATCTGGTCTTGAGCTTTTGTTTATTGGGAAGTTTTTGATTACTGATTCAATCTCTATACTAGTTATAGGTCTGTTTAGACTTTCTATTTATTCATAATTTACTCTTGATAAATTGTATATTTCTAGGAATTTATAAATTTCTTCTATGTTACCTAGTTTGTTGAGATGAAATTGTTCATAGTATCTATTATGAACCTTTTTATTTCTGTGGTGTATGTTTCCACCCTCCTTTCTGATTTTATTTATTTGAATCTCTCTTTTGTGTTACTCTAGCAAAGGGTTTGTCAATTTTGTTTGTCTTTTCAAAAAACCAACTCCTCTACCATATGACTAGCAATACCACTTCTTGGTATTAATTAACCCAAAGAATTGGAATCAGGATCATGACAAGGCATTACGAAGATATCATGGGAGTGCTACCCATAATATTCACAAGCCAAGACACACGAACCACCTAAGTGTCCACCAACAGAGGAGAGTATAAGGAAAATGTGACATATATTGATACATGCAATGGAATACTATTCAGCCTTTAAAAAGAAGGAAATTTTGCAATATGCAATAACACGGATGAACCTTGGGGACATTATGTTAAGTGAAATAAGCTAGTCACAGAAAGATAAATACTGCCTGGTTCCACTTATATGAAGTACCTAAAATAGTCAAATATATAAAATCAAAGAGTGAAATGGCAGTTGACAGGGCTGCTGGGGGGAGAGAAATTGGAAGCCACCAATCAATGGGCATAAAGTTTCAGCTAAGCAAAATGAAGTAGTTCTATAGACGTGCTGTACAAGATTGTACCTACAGTCAACAGTACTGTCTTGTACACCTAAAATTGGTTAAGAAGGTAGATTTCATATAAGTGTTCTTACCATAATAAAATATAAATATAGGCATATATGTTTCCTATAAAAATATAAAATTAGACTGTGGTGATGGATTCAGCATCCTGTGAATATACTTTAAAAAACCGTATACTTTAAATCAGTGGATTGTAGAGTATGTGAATTATATCTCAATAAAGTTGCATTTTAAACAATACCAAAAATATGCTCGAGAAGATACAAAGGAGCACACTGACTTGTGTGGAGAGGTCACAACGGATAAGAAAAGTGGCTATTGGTAATGAGAACATTTTTGGTACCTTTCCAGAGAGTAGTTTCACAAAACCATAGCAGGTTGGCAAGTGGGTGTTTGTTAGGGAAGTGAAAGCATAGGAAAGTGTCCATGTTTTAGTAGTTTTGGGAGGACAAAGAGAGGAGCAGCAGGTGTGAGAGGCAGGCAAGGTGGGGAGGCTGGGTGGGGTCAGCGTGGCCTGTGTGTGAGCTCCGGAATGAGGACACTATTTCTAAGTTTCATACGTTTTAATGCTCTTGCCTGTGACTTTCCCCAAGATCATTACAGCCCGATCTCTAGTTGGGGAACATTACTGAGTTTCATAATGAAATTTATTCCATTCCATTTATAAAGAATGCCCGGCAAAGGGATGATTAGTTGCCTGGTGAGAAATGAAAGTCGCTCAGTCTTATCATGATGGAGTATGGAGGAGGAGTGACTGATAATAATTGGGGGGAAATTCTGTTTTTATTACGGCCTGAGGCAATGAGCACATTAAAGCTAAATACTCTTATGTGCTGCTTTGAAATATCATTGATTGTGAGATTTGAAGCCATTTTATGGAGGACCTGTAGATGGAAGAGAATGTGCATTACAAAATTTGATGGGCTCTAAAATAATTTTAGACAATACAGAGACCAATCTTCACTGCATCACAGTACTTTTGCATTTGAGTATTACAATAACATTATGCTAAGACACTTCCAATTAAATACAGGTTGTAAAACGGCATTACAACTGTTTGATGCTATGATGTATTAAGTAAAAACAGCCAAATGTAGAATTGTATGTGCACAGTGGAATAAAATGTCAATATATCGGACAAAGAAAAACAATAGCCATGTTACGATGACAAGCTTGTAAGTGATTTTCCCACAAATATGTCTATTGTGTTACATAACACAATTACATTTCTTAAAAAAATGAAATAACATAAAGTATAGCTCCTTTCATTTAAAAAATTCCACTGTTCATGGTTCTGGGAATTTTCCAAAGCTGCAGTTCTTGCCCTGGGTCCGTGGATATCCTGAAATTGTTAAATGCATGACTTATGAGCACATGGACGATTCTGCTTTTGAGTCTCAAGGGAGCTCGCGACTTCACAGTGTTTAAGAACCACGAATGAGGAGCTTTTTGAGTGGTGCATTTATTCTAGTCATGATGTCTGCCTGCAGTGAGTTGATGTGCCTCTCCCCTTCTCTTCTTTCTTAGGGGACCAGAAATATAGATGGGTGACCTGCATCCCCTTCCAAGGTGGCTCCATTAATGTCACCACGGTGGTTGTATATGTCCTACTTATAAAAACCTTTGTTTATAGACACACTTATAATGTAAAAAAGAGGTATATCATTGCATATGCATAAGTAAATTTAACTCATTCTTAAGTTCTCGTGACTGGGATGAAGTTCCAACAACAGAGTCATAAACTTGTGGCTCTCCTTACCTTCCTCCGCCTCCTCCACAAGCATCCAGAGACTCTATTCTTAGCACGTCAGGAGTAGTAGTATGGCGCCCTGCAGAGAACACGGGTTTGGACCCCAGATTTGTTCCTTATATGCTGCGTGATCAGCGATTTCAAGCTCGTGCTTTTCAAATATAATATGGGGATGCTACTGTCTGCTTTATGGACTTGTTATGGGGATTAAGTGAGAAGGAAAATGCCAGCACACATCTGGGGTACTCCACATCTGTCAGATTTCCTTGTATTATCACATCATCCACTAACACGTATATTTCAGCCCCTATTATGTGTGGAACGCTGTACTGGGTACTAGGGAGATACAAGAGCATAAAAATGGTTTTTACAGTGTCATAGGCTTTTGGAGTCATCACATTTAAAAGTAGCATGTGCTATGTGCCAAACAAATTATAACGTGTTTCAAATGAATTAATTTATTTGCAAATAAAATATTAAGTATTTATTGAGCACTCACTACGTGCAAAGCCCCATACTAGGCACTAATCATTTCTCTGAGGACAAGACAAGGCCTCTGCTCCACAGAGCTGTCAGCCCAGCAGTGGGAGGCTCACTGTGGACCCCACAACGCTGACACAGGCCGCACGCTTTCAGGAGGTGCTAAGTGCTGAAGTGGGAGGTTTGCCAGAGTGCAGCTGAGGGATGCTAATTTCAGAGAGTTGACAACAAAAGACCTCTCTGAGGAAGTAACATTTGAGGTAAGACCTGAATAAGAAGGAGGTTTGGTTTCAGTTATACAGAGGTTAGTGGGTGATTTTTTCAGGCTAAGGGGAGCACCTAGTGGGAAGCCCCTGAGACAGGACAGGAATGAGCTCGACACCTTGAGCAGCAGGAAGAGCCTGGTCTGTCTGGAGCATGTTAAAGGAGGGCAGGGTGTGGACCATCCCTGTTATGGATGGACCAGCATGGATTGAGTGACTGACAGATGTGGGAGAGAAAAACTCTTGGATGTGAGTTGACTTTTGAATTTCAATATTGCGTATTCGGGCAAAGACTGGACATAAAATCAGATGGGTGGAGAACCTGCAGCCTTGGGACCACATGTGACCTTCTGCATCCTTGAGTGTGGCCTTTGGACCAAATCCAAGCTTTACAGAACAAATCCTTTTACTGAAGGGATTTGTTCTGTGAAGTTTGGATTTGGCAGAGGGGCCGCACTTGGAGATCTGGAGGGCCATGTGTGGCCTTAGCGTGGCTGCTCCAATCCTGACATTTTAATACTGGCAGCTTATCATCATGGGAATGTGGGTGACTGGATCAGGCAGTTGGTGCTGGGTACTCGATACTATGACTGAATTCCACAAGAAAACAGTAAAAAATTTTGGCAGCAAATTGTCAATGATTCAGTTGCTTGAATGTGATTAAATCGAACTTTCTTTGTAATAGTTTTCAAAAAAGTTCAATGGAGAATAAACAAAGAATTTCTAGGAGTAGTATATATAAATGTGGCATATTTAAAGTGACCCAAAAAAGATATAAAGGAAGAAAGAAAGAATATCTTATGATCTCATTGTATGTCTGCTGCTTACGAAAGATTTTAATACAAAATATGGAGGTTTGTATTGCCTTTAACATACAATTTTTTCCTTCTTTCTGAAATGCCATTAGCCAATAACCTTTATTCTGCTAAACACCGTAATTACAGTCTGGCATTATTGAGGTCTATAAATTGTGGTAAGACACTTCGAAATGCAACATGAGTTTTCACATTTGGTTCATTTTCTAACATTTTCACAAGATGGAAGGGAATTGCTGTAGAAGACATAAAAAGGTTTAGAAAACAAAAAGCTTTTTTTTTTTTTTGTCAGCCAGAGTAGAATTAATAAATAAATACCCACTCCACAGTTGGATGTAGCTTTGAGTCTGTAGGTAATTTGGATAGCATTGAACTTTGTCTATTTAGAAACCGATGAAAGACACAGATGTTGAATTCCATTAACAACTTAGAAGCATCTTGGTGCTTCACTTCAGCTGATAAAGCCATGTGTTCTACATGAGTTGTGCTCATAATCTTATTACCTGTTAACAGGATTTGTGCTAGGAACTCCCAGGACCCCTTCACCAATTTACCCACGTGCCCAGTGTCAAATGCATTTTGATAACAGCTGGGTTCATACAGAAAATAAGACCCACTAACCTGCCTAAGGAGGCTTTAAATATCTTCCAGAAACATTTCTCAGTTTGTAATTCAGAAATTCCACATTAACATGACTTCTCCTAAATCTGGTTAAGGAACCAGATACAAGTCAGGATTTATTAGAGAAAAAGTTAGTTAAATAGCCTGGACTTAATGATATACCAAGAATAAAATCCCTCTGGCTCATTAAGAAATGGCATAAAGATCCTGCTTCTGGGAAAAAGGTGAATGACTCACTAGTCTTGTTCCATATGACAAAGAAGGAGTTTCACTGTGTGGGAGATGACATTTTTGAGAGGGAAATGGGCTAGGGGAATGTATGCTGGTGACTTAGTCATTATGAAGTACACACAGTGGGTAGATTAGTCAATGGATCAAGATTAGCAGCGAACACTACTAAATTAGCACTAACAGATCAATACTCATGTGCACACATGGTAGTAAAATTCAATGGAAATCAAGCAGGTTGGGGGGAGGAGGGGATGGGCAAATTCACAGCTAACGGGCACGATGCACACTATCTGGGTGATGGACACACTTATAACTGACTCAAACTGTACAAAAGCAATTCATGCAACCAAAACATTTATACTCCCATAATATTCTGAAATAATAATAAAAAAGATCAGTAGTGAAACTCAAGTCGGTGTTTGCTGAGGTGTGAGTCCCATCACCTAGGTGTCTCTCAGGTGGCTTGAGTGCCACATGTTCCAAGCCAAACTCTTAACACCCCTGCAGCAGGCTCTGTTGGTGCCCTAACCACAGCCCCAGGTCTTATCACTTCCCTGCTGCCTGCAGACTTCTGACTGTGGTACCTTCCTCTCCACGCATGAGGGCACCAAAAGCAAAGAAGGCAGCTTTGCTTGGCACATGGCAGGCCAGGAATACTGGGCAATTGATGTCCCCTGGCAGCAGCCCTCAACTGATCATTGGTGGGACTAGGGTATGCACACCCAGCTCCTACATCTTTCTCTGAAGGCTTATTTTTTTGGTTTTTTCTTTTTCTTAAACATTATATTCTAGTGTTTCCTGGTGGGACTGCACTCTAGTCTCCCATGAAAGCAGCTGGCTAGATAATTTATTGGCTGCCTTCCCTCCCCTTTCTTATTTCCTCACTCTCCTACTGGTGTTCCTGAACCTCCCAAATAAATCAAATTCTACTTGGATCCTTGCCTCAGTGTCAGCATCTGGGGAAACCACCAACGAGACACGCACTCACCCCACCCCCTGATTCAACATGTCACTGAAAAGCACACATCACTCATTCATTTTTCCCAGGCAGAAACACCTGGATTAAGTAAGGAAGCCTTTTGTTCCTGACTTTGGCTTAGTATTTACATTCTTCTCTCTCTCCTTAGCAAGCCTCCTCTGTAATTCCTGTTGCATGGTGCTTTTTCACTCAGGGTGGAGATATATGGTTTATAGCCACACATGACAACAGGAACGGCCACCATGAGTTGCTAGGTTGGATTGTCTAACTAAAGGTTATCTTTAGAAACTCCTTTTTCCAACAACAATCACTATATTCTTCATGCTTCTGTTAAAGTTACTCAAGTACAGTCATTGCCACATAACGATATTTCGGTCAGCAATGGATGACATATATAAAGGTGGTCCCACAGATTATAATGGAGCTTCCCTATACAGGGGTACCATTTTAAATCTTTTATACTGTATTTCTACTGTACCTTTTCTATTTATTATGTTTAGGTACACAAATACCACTGTGTTATAATTATCTACAGTATTCAGTATAGCAACATGCTGTATAGGTTTGTGGCCTGGGAGTATTCAGCCTAGGCACACAGTAGGCTATGCCATCTAGGTTTGTATAAACACACTCTATGATGTTTGCACAATGACGAAATTGCCTAAAAGACACAAATCTCAGAATGTATTCTTGCTGTTAAGTGACCCATGACATACATGTTCTGTGTGGATATGCGTATGTACGGTAGTGTTCACTGTTTGCCAATGGAACATACAGAATTCCTTGCTATTTAGATGACTATTTTAATGACGATCACAGAGATATAGTCACATGAGTCATGAGATAATTGTCCATGTGTTGGGAGAATGAGACCAAGTGCATATTTAGATGCAAATGTGGGCTCTGAACATTATCTCCAGCTCAGTTAAATCTTCTGGTGCCCTTACTGCTGGGAAGAAAAGTGGCCCTTGCATTAATGCTATCAGGGTGGTGACACCTATGGAAGAAGACCCAAGGAATCACTTGGAATGTTGTTGGAAGAGGGCTTAGGAAAATGAAAACCCCCAAAGAAATCAAGAAGTAAATGGAAACTTTCCCCTTTTCAAATGCCATGCATAGCCAATTATGCATTTGTGAGTCAATTACGTATTTTTAAGTCAATTACAAAAAAGAAAACAGATGAGTTTTAAGACTTCTAATGCATGATGCTGGAAAGGGCTTCAATTTAGGAGAACAATAATTTTTAAAAACGGTTTTAGGTCAAATGAGAAGGGAAGGCTTCCAAAATGCCTCCTGGGAATTAAATTAAAAATGAGTAAACTAATTTTATTTGCAGCTTAAATAAAACTCCCCTGAACTGTTTAATGGGCACCTACCTCCTTTAGGTATATTCTAGAGAAAACTCAATTTGCAATTATAGGCTTAGGAGATTAATGAATCACTACATTTTATTTGTATTAGAACCAGTGATTAGAAATAATTTTTTTCTGAATTAGAGTCACAGTAATCTAGCTAGAAAAAGTGGGCTGAGCTCTTTCATTGACCTACTTTAGCAGCCTATATATATTTTCTTAAGTTCAGGGGCCAAAGTTATTTATCTTTATACAAGGAGGGTACTGAGCACAATGCCTGTCATATAGTAGGAGCCTAACAAACATACATAAAATAAACCTACAACAATGTTTTCAACTGTGTATATTTTAAATAAACGGGCAGAAGGAAGATTACGCTTCTGGAGGAAACAACTGTGTTTTCTTTGCTGTGATAACTGCAGGATGCAAATATCATTTGCTGAACAAACCCACTTGCACCTGAGCCCCAGGAAGATATGAGCTTCTGTCTGTTTTGTTCACTGCAGTATTCCTGCTCCTAGAGGGCTGCCTGGTGCATAGTAGGTGCTCAAAATTATCTATTGACTAAGCATGGTAGAAGAAATGAGAAATTTGTTGAAAGCCAAGACCAATTTTAGAAAATTAAGCTTTCATCAGGCATTTGATGTATGTCTTTCATTAAGTTACTTTTTATAAAGCGATTATTGTTACGTAATAGTCATAATTTTAACAATAGTAGCTTATGAACAATGTACTAGACACTTCATATACATTATCTCTTTTAAACTTTACAACAATCTATTGAGGAAGATTCTGTTATCTTCATTTATAGATAAGAAAATCCAGCTTTAGGAGAGTGCCTAGTTAAAGCACCCTTAGCTAGAAAGAAGGGAATGGAGTGGATTCAGGAAGCAGGAGTGAGAGGGCAGAAGAGGGAGATAAGAAAGGAGAAAACTACAGCACCTAATACAGGCGTGTTGCTCAGGTGGTTACCACTGGGGACCGTGTGCATCTTAGAATCGCCAATTCACAGATGGGGGCTGGGCACTGATCCACTGACCCCCGTCCCCACTGGGTGGAGGCTACCCCTGGGGACTAATTCCCCGCTTCTGGGCTGCCCTGTGTTGGTGAGCAAGGCTGCAGGCTCTGAGTGGGAAGATGTTGGTGGAGGGAGGGAGTGCCTGGCACAGCTGCAACTGAGATCCAGGTGGGCTGCGGGCACATGGCACAGTGGCATCTAAAGCATGCCTGCTCTAACTTCCATCTGTGTGCCCCTAAAATCCTTTCTTGGTTTTAACTAAGCAGCTATATTTTCTCCTGCCCAGAGGGGAGCCAAGAGGGATGCAATGTGATGCCAACTTCAGCCTCTGCCTTCAAAGTGCTTGTAAACCTCATTTGGGAGAAAGGCATAAATGCCTGAAAAATGAGATAACAAGGTACCACTAGTAAAACACAACATGGTGCACATACAGAGTATGGTCCTTATACAAATAAAAATGAATATTTGGTAAGGTATTAGTTTCCTGTGGCTATTGTAACAAATGACCACAAACTCAGTGGTTTAAAGTTTATTCTTACAGTTCTGGGGGTCAGAGGTCTGCAATGGGTCCACAAGGCTACATTCCTTCTGGTGGGTGGCATGAAGGGAAAATCTGTTTCTTTGCTTTCTCTAGAGGCCACCTGCATCCCTTGACATGTGGTCCCTTCCTCTGTCTTCAAAGCCAGCAGGGTAGCATCTTCTCTCCTCTCTGACCGCCCGTGTCCCTCTTGTAAGGGCCCTTGTGATGACAGTGGCCCAGCAGACTACTCTTTCTAAATCAAGAGCCTTAACTCAATCACATCTCCAAAGTCCTTCTTGCAATCTAAGGCAACATATTCACAGGTCCCAGGGATAGGAATGGCACATCTTTGCAGGGGCGGGAGCTGAGGGGCGGAGTAAGCATTTTTCAGCCTACACGGCCAGTACATCCATATTCTTTCATTCCTTTTTTCTGAAAGAATGCACACAGAACTGTTGATAGGGTTGTTTTGCGAGACAGGGATTAGAGGGATGGGGATTTCTGCGTTTCATTTTGTGCCGTCACTGCCCCGTTTTCATTTTTACCATCTGTATCCTTTACTTTTATTTTGCTAAAAGAAAAATGTTAACTTGGTTATCTGGATCCTGAGATTATGGGCTACTTTGTTTTCTACTTTAGACATTTCTGTATTATCAAAACAACCTAACAAATGTTTTTAAAAATTACGGTTCATCCATAAAATGAACTATCGTATAACCACTAAAGAGAATGAGGAAGAGCCCACGTACAGTGTCCGAAAGGCACCGTTGGTGCACAGAGCAGAGTGGGAGCTGCGGTAGAGAAGGCTTCCATCTCTGGCAAAACATACCACAAAAGGATGCACATGTTCGATTCTGAACAAAAATCTCTGGGAAGACACACAAGACACAGCAGCTGTCCTGGGGAAGGGTAATGGGGAAGGGAATAGCACGGAGAAGGAATTTCTCACTATATACCCCTTAGAAATGTTAGGGGAGAGCGTACACATGCCTATGTCTTATGATGCTATGCAGAGAAAGCACTACACAACACATTCAATACAGAAATAATAAAAATGACCTTTATCAAGCTCTTCTTACGGACCAGGCTCTGCGTGAACTAAGCATTTTACACGGATCACTTAGTTATTCCTAAAATCCTGTGACGTCATTAACCCTCGTTGACAAAACTGAGATCAGGATATAATGACAATGTTACAAGAACAATAATGAATGAATGAATGAATTAGTGAATGGATGAATGCATAAATGTGTGGGAAGTGAAAATGAGGTCAGGCAGGGAGGACAGACCCATACTGAAGGCTGCGATGAGAAGTGAGGGCATTTGTGGAGTGGGTTTTGGTTGCTACATCAGTCGAGGATTTTGTTGGCTTTCAGTGGGCAGAGCCAGGGATGCCACAAGTCCTGAAACTTGAAGCACAGTCCCCTCAACAAAGAACTACCCCATTCTGTGCGTGACTCAGGGTCCCACCAAGCATTCATGTAGGTGAGAAACTTCTTTATGATTCTCTGAGCCAAGAACCTAACTCTACGTATAAACATAAGATTTTTTGTGTGATTTTAATGTGCGCGGAATCTATAGGTTTCATTCTCATGTTCATTCCTATGTCTCTGCATTTCCCATTTCCAGTATTCCTTCTACACAGTGGTGTCTGAGTCATCTTAACTTCTCCTAAATTCAAGCTAATTCATTTTAAATAGGTGCAAACATTTGACTACATCATTAAATCTTGCAGTGTAGTCATGTCTGCACATTTCTGTTTTAAAGTACTTATTATTTTATTGAAAACTACTTTCCTTTATATTAATGCCATGGCATAACATTGAGTGTTTTTTTTCTGCAAATTATGTGTGTAGGTAGGAATATTATCTGTGAATTTCATTCTGATGGAAGAAAGGGGCATCACGATGCTCTTCACCAAGTTGGATGCCTTTGGGGCCACGCAGGCTTGGGGGAGCGAGATAGCCTGGAAATGATACTTCTGGTGGGACTGCCCACTCCCCCAGAGGTTCCTAAATTTACATTCTGTTTAAAGACTGCTGGGCAAACCAAACACATCCGCTGTCTTCTCCCAGCCCCAGGTTTCACAGGGTGGGACTTCCATTCTAGGATATGATGAGTCATTGCGGGCTGGGGTCGGGGGGTGGAGGTGTGACCGACACAACTCCTGCTTTGCTAATCTGTCCTGAAGAGTCCACTTTTCTCCAAAGTACCAACTTCATACAGCACTCCTTGGCTTTTCATTCTCATAAGACATATTATTTCATTACGACAAAATGGAGCTAACCTGTACCATTAGCTATTGCGTTTCTGTGGTTGCTAGGTAACCAGTTTGCCCCTTGGGTTTCAGAAGCAGCTGAGGGTGTTAAATATCACATTATAAATCAGGGTGATGAGGGGAGCTCAGACACGCTTTAAGAAGTGATGTCCTCCTGAAGGGCAGATCATAACTGGCTATTGATGGGATTAAAAAATTAAAGTCTAAATTAAATTTAAAAATTTGGATACACAAATGAGAAGGGGACTTATAGCTAAGTTTAATGAAAATGGGGTAGGAAAGAAAATATAGCCTCATTACATAAATTAGGTAATACAGTGAAATTCAAAGATGACTAAGAACCTAACTGTGTATTAATAATAATGATAATAGATGTAAATCGTGAGTTCCTGTTAGCTTCCTGCATGTCAGGCACAATGCTAATGCTTGACTTGTACCATGCCATCCAAATGGCACAAATCTACAAGGTGGACATTATCACTATCTTATCAACGAGAAAAATGAGGTGCAGTGGTCTATTTGGGTCTACCATGCACAAATCATGCCGAATGGGCTGTCCTTTCAGGAGAGACTAGGTTAAGTGAGGAGAAGGCCACAGACACAATGTATTGTACTTTCAGCAAGAGGAACTGATCTGCACTATTTCTGAGGATTGATAAATGTGGTTTGGCTGATAAAACCTGGTGGATTTAAGGCAGCCTGGATAATCGCCTCCCTATGGTACAAGAGCAACACAGTAGTGGGAGCTCTTTTGAGGGTGAGTCACTCTGTCCTGTCCTATAACCTTGTAATTGGTGAGGACAAGCTTGGGTATGGCACAAAGCAGGAGAGGTGGTAAAAGATGTGGCCACTAGGCAGCGCTTTGGCTCATCCAGACGGCTCAGCTGGATGAGCAGCAGTAATGACAACAGGCTAGTTTACAGCTTCAAAGTTAAAAGTGACATTCTGGATACCAGAAAACCAAAAAGTTGATCTCTCACACTGATGTACACTATGAGGAATACACAATAAGAAAGAAAAAAAAGACAGCAACATCTACAGTCAGGAGACTTTTTTCTGTCTCTTTTTTAAAGTCATTCCTTTGGCAGCCATTGGAGTCCCAGAACTCTTTGTCAAGATCTCAAGCTCTGGAGTCAGGCTGGGTTAAAATTCCAGCTCTGCTACTTACTAGCAATGCATCCTTGGTAAAATTGCTGACCCTCTCTGTGCCTCTGTTTTCAAAATCTATAAATTGGGAATATTACTAATAAATACGCTTCGTGAAGTTGTTGTGAGGATTAAAAGATAATTTGTGTAAAGAAACAGAGTACTTTGTGGTGTAAAGGGTATGCTCAGGAAACTCCTGTGATTTCTGTCATCATCAGTAGTGGCAACGATACTAATAGACTGGCTTAAAGTTCAAAATAATCTCAGTAGGTTTGAGTGTGTGTCACGTGAAAGCACGCGCTATTCTAAGCAACGTGGACAGCAAGCGGTCCAAATGCAAAATATGGATTTACAGGACTCAATTCACACTTGATTCCACGTTCTGTCTTGCACTTGCCTATACTATGCTGTGTTTTCAGGGATCTATCAGAGCCTCATTGTGATAAAGGATCAAAGGATGGAGAACACAGATATGGGAGGGTTTATACATCTTGAAAGCTATGGGGAGGACCCAGGATTGCCAAACTGCATTAGTTCAGTTTTGGGAACTTTCCTCCAAGGGACACTATTTACAGATTCTACACTATGACCTTGCGGGGGAAGTTGGGCCATCTGGTACCCCTCCCAACTCACAGGCTACTACTGTTCAAGAGGCGAGAAGAGAAGCCTGCCTGAGAAAGCAGACAAACTTCCTGCATCTGAATGCCAGAAAACCAAACGTGTGATCTCCAGTGTCTGTGTTCACTGTGAGGAAATTTACAATGAGAAGAAAAAGGGCAGCCACACAAACACTCCGGGATTGATTTCTTTAAAAGTCATTCTTTTTGTGGCCATCAAAGAGTCCCAAGACTCTCTCAAATTTTCTCAGATATCTGTTAAATCCTTTCCAAAGAAACCTGCCTGAATTCTCCAGGCCTGAGGATTTTCCTTCCCTTCTGATTTCTGGCAATATTATTAATATAAAGCAGGCATTATAAAGGACCAGTTGAGAAAACACGTAACCATTAGGCACGATAAGATTCCAGGAAATGAATAAGGTACAATTTTGCGTCATATAGTTTTCTTTTTTTTTGCATTTGTTCATATGATGTTCTATTTACATCACTTATTTAAACCTGAGAACATTTTAGAATGAGTTGAGTGCAGTTCACTATTGTTTGTTCATTCTTACAACAGCTGTTTGAGTGTCTACTAGGGGCCAGGCACCGTGACAGGTGCAGGGGATACAATGATGAGGGCAACCTGACAGTCCCTGCTCTCCTGGAGCCCAGACTCTGGTGTGGGCTAACGTGGGCTTCCTTACAACATGGCGGCTTCACGGGAGAAGGACTTCAAGAGCAAGATTCCTAGTGAACAGGTGGGACCTCACCTCAGAAGTCACACGGCATCATTCTACTGGTTACAACCAAGTCCTTGGTGCACTTAGATCCAAGGAGATGAGACAAAGTCCCCATATCTAATGAAAGAATTGTCAAGGTCATATTGAAGAAGACCACATGGGATGGGAGATAGATATTGTGGTCATCTTTGAAAAAGGCAATCTGACACAGGGGAGAAGCCAAAGGGCCTGCGGTATGCAAACATATTTTGGATTAAAATTTTTCTTAAGACCTATCTTTAGTGTACACACTTTCAGAAATTAACTTCGCTTTATTTATTTGCAAACTCATCATTATAGAAATAACATTTCAAAACACTTGACAGTTTATAAAATGCTCTTAATTGATCATCATAATAAGCCTGGTAATTATTAGGACAGAATATTATTATCACCCACAATGTTTAGACAAGAAAGCTGAGACCCAACTACTCACAGCCAAAAAGGAAGCACACTCAGGATCTGAATCCAGAATTAACTGTTCTTTCTACAGAAACATGCCATCAACTGAAACATGCCATAGCAATGAAAAAATCACAATTTCCAGTCTGATGGTCTTTGTATCCTTACTAGGATACAAAGCGATTGAACACTCTGTGGCTTTGAATGTTAGCAGCATCATTTATACAAGAATATGAAAAAGCTATTGTTTTAAATAGCATCCATTATAGACTGAATATAAAGACTATTTCCAAATTGCTTCCAACATTTTTTGTCCTATCTCTGCAAATAATTAAAGGTTAGCAACTTTAAAATTAATTCTAGTGGTATAGCTATGCAACTGGCTTAATGGATGCCATAAATCAATCCCATGAGATAAAATCTATTTTAAGAACTCTACTGAAAAGGTGCTATTTCAAAGAAGGCATTGTATTATTTCTCTCTCTTCAGAGCAGCAGTTCGAGCCCTCATATTCTAACCTCTGAGCAACTTTCAGCATCAGTTGTGAACATGTTAGAAATGCAAAAATGCGAATTCTCAGGCCCCACTCTGGGCCTACTCTAGTGAATGGAATAGTGGGTCCCTAAAAGATATGTCCATGTCCTCTTCCCTGAAACCTGTGAGTGGGATCTTATTTGGAAAAAGTGTCTTTGCAGATGTAATTAAGTTAAAGGTCTTGAGATGAGACCATCCTGGGTTACTTGAGTGAGCCCTAAATCCAGTGGCAGACGCCTTTGTGAGAGAAAGGAGGGGGGATGAGAGACGGGAAAGAGACCGGCCATGTGAAGACAAAGGTGGAGACTGATGCGATGTAGCCACAGGCCGGGGAACGCCTGGAGCCCCCAGGAGCTGGAAGAGGCAGGAGGGATCTTCCCCCAGAGCCCTTGGAGGGAACACAACCGCACAGACACTGTGACTTTGGCTTCTGGCTTCCAGAAGTGAGAGAATAAAATTCAGTTGTTTTAAGCCACAACTTTGTGGTGACGTGTTATGGTAGCCCTTCGAAATTAATACACCTACTGAGTAAGAAACCCGGGTGGAGGCCTAGCAATCGGTACTTTAACAAGCCTTCCTGGTGATCGTGACGCACAACCGAGGTTGAGAATTGCTGGTCGTGAGTAACTGAATAGACGGCTCTATTTATGGCTGGCTAAAGAAATGGCCATTTCTCTACAGGACAGCAGCCGCCTCCCTTGGAGACGAAAATAGACCACGTGTGGGCACTAAGCATCTGGGGCAAGACCGGACTCTCACAGCAGGTGCGTCAATTGCTCCTGGGCAGTTCTCTACGGCTTTCTCCCTGGGGGGTTTCCTCGCTTACGACAAACGTTTCTTTAGTTCTGAATCCGGGCAGGACACCGTGCCAGGCACCGCAGTTACAAGTAGGTACAAGATTAGATTCTTGCCATCCAGGGTTCTGCCAGCTCCTTGCAGAAACGGGACAAGTAGATACAAAGATAAACAATTCCATCTCTAGCTTCACATGAGCATAATGTCTTCGAAACACACTCTCATAACTTATCAAATAAGCAACTCTTCAAGCTACAAGTGCATCTCTAACCGAATTCCTCCTAAGCACTGGGGTGGTATTAAATCAACGCCGGCACGCTCTCACTTCTGAAATACAAGATGCTGTTTCCCGATGAATAATGCATCCTGCTTCTCTCCCAGGCTCATCCTCCTTCCAGATTAGTTTGCATATCGAGAACAACTAGATCTTATAAAAGTCACATCAGAGCAGAAGAATGTTCACTTGTAAATGTACACTGTCTAGTGTTTTCTCGAATTGCAGCATCTGAGGGTACCTTGAGAGAAACCAAAATGCATCAGGACAAGTGAGAACAGACCTCGGCTCTGGTAGCTGATGAGAAATGCCCCCTGCTTTCCACTGAAGAGTCGAACTTCTCCACTAGTTTAAATTTAGCCTAGAGGTGGGGGGCTGTCCATCACTGGCTGTATCCCTCTTAATCAAAGTCAGAAGTGTACCACTGTGACCTTCAAAGGCCTTGGGAAAACACCACCTGCTGGAGAGCTATGTCCCCGGGAAGGAGAGGCTGCCTGCGTGGCTGAGAGGGTGGGCGCGCTGGAGGCGAGGTCGGGAGAGCCGGGAGGAAGGGAGGCGAGGTGGTAGAGTATCCCGGCTAGGGGCTCAGGGCCAAGGCTGCTTGGTTCCCGATCCCGCACCACCACTCGGTGGCCGTGGGCTGTGGGCAGGTTACCTAACCTCAGAGCCTCGGCTTCCTCATCTGTGACGCTCCCGTGTTCTACGACAGTAGGAGCGACCTTAAAGCTTCATTCTGAGGGCTGAAAAGGGTAAAACGTGGAGCGTGCTAATGACGAAGCCGGGCAGCACATGGTTGCGTCTCCCCCTGCCCCTCCTTCCTCCTCCCATCTTCTTCTTATCATCCTCCTCCTCGCCATCTGCGATGTCACCTCACACCCTTGCAGTTCCAGGGTTTAAACTTGACTGTCTTCCTTCAGCTGCTGTGTGGCCTCAGGAAAGCCATTAACCTCAGGAGCCTTACAGCTCCATGGCTGCCCACCCCTTACCTTGCTGGGGGGCAGGACTAGAGAGAGTTCAGGAAAAGTTCCAAATGTAGGGCTTAATCTTTCTTGGAGGTTTAATAAAAGGCACCTCCATGATTCAAAATAAGGTCACTGTGATCCAAAACAGAGGAGAAGGGCTTGAAAGGGAGGAAGCCAGCCAAGCAAGAGAGAGGAAAGACGAGCAAGGTACCTTCCAAATCTCCTGGAAATGATAGGAGGGTATGAGCTGACAGGCGGAAGACAAAGATTATTTGTTCACGTTCCTCAATAACCTCCTGTGCCAGGCACGGTGCTGAGTGCTCACCATCCTCTCATCAATCCTGTGAGGCAGGGAGTGGATCTCCTCCACCTAATAGCTCAGGAAACTGGTGTTCAAAAGGTGAAATAAAGTCCCATGGTCATGCTGGAACTAATTAGAATTCAGGTTCCAGCTGAGTTCAGTTTGAGTCACTACGTAACATCTACCCTGCGGTGAGCAGCGGCTGTAGCCTGCTCTCCCGACTGACTTACAGCTACGTTCTACCACCTTTGAGCAACGACCAGGCTGCAGGAAAACTCTGTAGGGACCTTGGCCACACCCATGAGGTGCTGGGCACAGGATCTTCCAGGGGAGTGACCGCCCCACCACACACACCAGGCCTCCAGGAGGTCAAGCCTTGTTGCTGGAAGCTGCAGCCCCCGTGAGAGGAGGTAACTTCCAGCCATCAAACCTTGCAGACGTCACTGGTGGAGGAGATGGGGGGCCACTGGCAAATGCAACCTCCTTGAAGAACTCGGGTCTCTAGCCAATCCCTGGGAGTAACGAGCATTTGATCTTCCTTCGCTTTTCTCTCTCGCGTCACACTAACCATCCATCAGTAACTCTGTCAGCCCTTCCACACGCCTGCAGATCCCGACGGTCACCCCTCCCACCATTGCTACCAGCCTGGCCTAATTCGTCTCTAAGACTGTACCGGCCTCCTCCCTAGCTGCCTTGCGTGGGTTCTCATCCAGTTTGGTCTCTCTACCAGACGTCAGCCAGGGAAGTCCTGTAAAATGCAAGTCAGGTCATGTCACTCTTATGTGCAAAACTCTTGGTGGTTTCTCTCTCCTCGTGAGTAAAAGCTGAGCCCCTTACAATGCCTACATGGTTGGATATGGTCCGTTTGTTCCCCCTGCTTCTTCCAAACTCATCCCTTGCCTCTCCTCCCCTTCTTATTTTACTCTGTCCACACTATGTTCTTATGGTTCCTCTGACACACTAGATGTGCTCCTGCCCCAGGACCTTTGCACATGCTGTTCCTCTGCATGGCATACTGTGCTTCCTTCCAGTTATTGGTGTGTCTCACTCTCTTACCTCTTTCAGGCTGTGCTCAAATGTTGGTTTCTCAGACAAGCCTCCCTTGGCCACTCTGTTGAAAACTGTAGCCCTGCCACCATCACCATAGCACTGCCCACCCACCCCTTTTCAGGCTTGCTTTTCTCTATAGCTCCCATTGCCTGATATATTTAATACTTTGCATGTTTATTGTCTGTCTCTCTCCACTAGAGGGAGATCACATGCTCCGTGAGGTCAGAGCCTGGCATGCATGCGTGTGTTGAGTGAATGCACGCACGCACAGGCTTAGCCTGGGTCCCTGACATCAGTAGGCATTCCACCGCAATCAAGTACATGCTGTGTCCTCTCAGCACAAAAGTGCTGGGCTAGGGCATGGTGGCTTAGCCACCACCCTAGTTCCTTGCAGATATGGCATGCCAGTAAAGATGAACTTTGTTTCTGAGTCACTGGACTCTGGCAGCAGCCTGTGACAGAAATTCTAGGCTGGCTTCTCATGCCACCTCCAGAAAAAGGATCGCTTTGGCTCACTGCTGAGCCTGTCATCCATCATGGTAAACAAGCGTGTATACCGGAAAAGTTCCCACGGCTCCTCCCGGAGGCAAGAACATTCTCATGAGGACATTTCCTTTCCCAGACCTCAGAGACCAGAGCAGAGCCGAATGCCTCTGTCCATCCAAAGGTGGCACATCCACGGGCACCTCTTGGCATTAGCTTAGCACCCGCTCTGGGTTTCAGAGAATAGCCCTCCCAAATGTATCCCTGGGGACACCCTATCTGGATGTTGGTGACATTTTGGTTTTGCTTTAAATAGCATTTGTTTTTATTTTTCTGGCAGAGAACTTTCAATAGCTCTTGGCAGGTCTCAGTTCCCAGGCCCCCGCACCCCACCACCCTCCACCTGCCCCCCACAACCTCCCTCCATCTAATCACGTCCCCTCCTCCATCCTCTTTTCTGACCCAGATTCCCAACATCCTTCAGGAAGCTATCTCCAGCCCGCACTGAGCTTTTCCTTTTTCTATTTCCTACCTAATTTAAAGATGGCGCCGCATAATTCAGCGTGTAATCACAGAAGCTCCGACACTGTTACTCCGCGACGTGTGCTGGTTCTGTCTTTGAACCACACTGTGCTCTCAGTGCCTTCTGTTGTTTTATGTCGCAATGTAGGGCTCAGTCTGGGGAAGGCGTGGTCCCAGATGGGGGCCTGGAGCCGCTCAGAGGGAACCCTCAAGCACCTCTGGGACACACATCTAAGAAAGAGGAATGTTCACGGAGGGACAGTTTCAGAACTCCATCAGGGGAGCCATTAGCGATGATAATTGAGGTTGTAGAATCTAATTTAGTTCTCTAAAATCCATGAAATAGCACTTAGAATCTTAGCTCATTGCTGTTAAGTACTTATTCGTGGTAATTTTAAGAGCAATCATAAATAATATATACTATAAATTATAAATAATAGCTAGCACTCACTTAGTACTTATAACTTGTTAGGCACTGTGTTAGCCATTTTGAGATTGGAGCTCTTCCATGCACCCACATTGTAGATGAGGAAACTGAGGCTCAGGGGTCACGTGGCTTGCACAGTGCCATGAAGCTGTTAGACAGTAGGGCCAGGATGGGAATTCAGGCTATTGGAGTCATTTGAGGAAGACTTGGAAGCAATATCCTGGGGGTGTATTTGGTAGTGTGTGGGTGATTTTAGGTTGTCACAATAATCGAGGGTGTTACTGGCATTAGTGGGAGGTGACGATGGATGCCAGACTTGCTGTGATGCACAGAGCTTCTGCACCATGTAGAACTGTCCTGCATAAATTTTGAATGACTCTAATAGATAATCTATTGATAGGGGAAAAAACTCAACTCCGTTTATATTAATGATTATCTGAGTCTGGAACCCAACTCCATTTTACATCCAAACTCCACATACTTTTGCACAGCTGAATATACTCTACTCTTTGTCAGAATGCAGCCCTTATGGGAACAGAGAGCTCATGTTTTGTTTGCTTAGGAACCCTACGGATTCTGGAAAATCTTAACTGATGGCATTGCCGAGTGGCACGTGAGTGACTAATGCACAACAGACCTGTGCCGGTCTGTATTTGTGGCTGATGTGATATGTCCGTGGTGATCTTATGTGAGTGTACTTAGGCTGGGCAACTTCATTATGTCTTCCAGGGTGGTCACTCCTGAACATCTGCATATTAACCCAGACATTCTACTGTAAATTATTTTTCCCTTTATATTATAATTGGGGCTTATTTTTTTTTAGATGTGTGTAGGCAGCAGATTAAAATCTTATAAATGTCACAGAAGGATACTAAAGAGTCTTAAGAGGCATTTTCAACCTCTGAGGGTGCCCCGGGCAGCAGGTGGTGAAGGAGGCTGGAGGCAGCAGAGGCCATTGTGGCCTGAGTGGGTTTGAGTCCACACGTTCAGCCCCACCAGTAGATACGGTGTGCTGTCTGGCATGAATCAGAAATGGGATCTTCTGAAAGCTAAGAAGAGCAAGTCCAAGTGCAGGAAGCTGGCCTGCTGAGAGCCAGGCCTCTGCTCAGCCCAAAGCCAGAGGTCAGCTCCAGGGGATTTGACTGGCCCTGGCTCAAGAGCAGGTGGTGAGCACAGACCTCGCCCTGGCTCTTGCCTCTCTTGCTTCAGCTACCACTGCAAAGAGCCATCTCCACCAGAGCTCTGGCCAACCCTGGGGGAACATCACCTGACAGTTTGTGTTCTGAGAAGCCCAGCAGGTAGCATGTAGAGCCCAGAGCCACGGATGACTGGCAGAGAGTGTGCGGAATCAGCTGTCACCCATGGGTATATCTAGGGTGTATTTGTACCCTGGCTTTGTTGACTTAAGAGAAGCAAAGTGGATGTTGGAACAGCCTTGTCAGAATGCTCCCTGGAAACAGAGGACCAGTCGGGTGGCCTCCTGGGCTGAGGATGCAGAAGGACACTGGGAACACCTTCAGCCCTGACTGCAATCTCTGTCTGCAGAAGGACAGCGTGAATTGCTGTAGCAATGAAGACTCTCGCTAGGGTGGGGCCCATCATTGCTTTGTTCGCTTTTGGTGCCCTGCAATTTTGAGATGAGGAATAAGCTCCCGCTGGAAGAGAACAGATAGGACACATATGCAGAAAGAGTGAAAATACCCTTAGATTCGGGGACCTTGTTGACCGTGGAAGGAGCTCCATGTTGGCTGGCTGCCAGCATCAAGCATGCTTTGGGTACCACCACAGAGAACCGAGAATAAACCTGACCTTTCAGACAGTTTGTCCAGAGCCTGGAAGGGTAGACCAGTGGAGTGAGCTCCGGAGGCAGATGAAACCCTCCACCATGAAGACACTCCAAACAAGAGGTCTATCCATACATACACGCTTGTGTACACACAAAAAGTGCACACATATATCTGTCTAGAAAAATATATGTAAGGACATGCCCTAAGGTATTAACGATGATAATCTTAGTGATTTTGTGTTATTTTTGTTTATCTAACTTTTCCAAATTTCTATAATATACAAAAAATGTTTTTATAATACTTTTCTTTAATTAAAAAAATAAAAAGCAATCTAAGTGATGATAATGCATACCCAAGTTTGAGAACCAGCATCTTGAACTGAATTCTCTTAACTTCCCTGAATTATCATCTGACCCTGGGACGTGGCCACTGGGGAGACGAGAGTGGGACTAACAGGACTCCTGGCTTGAAGGCATACTCCTGTTGATAGCAGAAACAGCAGTTGCTGTTGATAAAGGTTTATTGTGGAAATAATAATCCCCTATCACTTCTCAAAATCACACATTATCTGTAGGCAAGTTAAAGATTCCTTGGTTGTTCTCATGAAAAAAAAATATATTTATTATGGAAATGGGATACAGAGTCCCATAAGGTTAAGACCCACTGCTCCAGAGCCCCTGGCCTGAACCACAGGGTTTCAGTTTCTTCTTGCTGACCACTACCTGATGGTCCTGGTGGGGCAGCAGACACAGCTCTGAGCACTCGTACCTTTGAGTTACAGACCTCGTAATACATATTTTCAAAGCTGCATGAAGAGACCTCAACAAAAGTGAGTGTTTTTTTGTTCCTTAGCTTCAAATCCAATGTCTGAGATTTTCTGGAGTGCTCCAGGTTTCTTGTATTCCCACTCAGTCACACATCACCCAAAACTCAAAGAGAAAGTGAATTTTGCTGGGAAAATTACAAGCATAGCTAAGCCCTTAAAAAGAGCCCCAGCTGCAAGCCTCGGATAGAGGCTCCTTCCAGCCAAGTTGACTTTCTTATCACAGAATGAATATGAACAAACAGCAGAGCTCAGATCCTATTAGTCAAAGCATCAGAGAGATTCCAAGCTTTGATGTCATGGTACCATGTGTGAACCTAGATGCACAAGGCAATGCTCTTGGTAGATTAAGGGGCCAACTCATCTTTCTCTGCTGAATGAGCCAAGACACAGTAGTTTTCAAACTCCAACTCACCTGGGGAAGTGCAAACAATGCAGATTCCCAGGCCTCGGCCCCTGAGGATTTTAATTCGTTGGAGTTTGAGTGGAGTCCTGGAATTTTCAGGAAAGAAAACAAAAACACTCCAGAATAGAACAGCAAGCTAAATGAAACCATGACCAGATAAGAAATTTAAAAGGTGGGACTGTCTGCAGAATAAATGGTCCAGTCCTTCGACAAGTCATTATTATGTGGAGAAGAAAATAAGGGTGGGGAGAGCAGGGAGAAGAATGTGCTGGGTCATAAATGACCTAAGGGATGGAATAATCAGACCCACTGTATGGTCCTGGATTGGATCTCAGTTTAGACAGAACAATTAATTGTAAAGGACATTTTGGGGTCAAATGGGAAAAAAATATTCTTATAGAAAGATGGAGAGTATTATCTGAGAAAGCAGGTTTGAAAATGGCATCATGGTTCTATCTCATTTTGGGAAAAATACATGCACACACACACATATTCCCCTAAAAATTTGGTCATACACTAAGGTGTTGAGATTGTTAATCTCTGGGTGGCATGAGTGTGGTGATTTTATGTCTTATTTTTGCTTCTCTTTTTCTAAATTCCTTCAATGCACATGTGATGTTTTTGATAATAAAATGTTCCTTTAATCAAAAAAATAAAGAGCAATGTGAGTGATGCTGCTGCATGCCCAAGTTTGAGAACCAACTCTTCAAGCAAGGTTTTCTTGACTAACCTGATCCCTGGAACCACCTGGGGCACCTGCTAAGCCTGTGGGTTCTCAGGGCCCCGCCCCGCAGGCTCTGACTGGTGTTGGGGTGAAGCCTGGGGAGGGGGGTGGGTTTTTCACAGGTGCCCTGGTCATTCCTGTTATCAGCCAAGCTTGAAAAGCTCTGCTTTGGACTGAGCTTCTCCCACTTTATGAGCATTCGAATCACCTGGGAATCTTACTCACATGCAGACTCTGTGCAACGGGTCAGTGGATGAGCACCAGAGTCCGAATTTCTAACAAGTTCCCAGGTGATAACTATAGTTAACAACAATATATTATATCATTTTAAAAGGCTAGGAGGATATTGAATGATATCACAAAGAAATGATAAATGTTTGAGATGCTGGATATGTTAATTATCCTGATCTGATCACCATATATTATATGTATCAAAACATTATGGGTACCCCATGAATATGTACAACTATTTATCAATTAAAAAGATAAAATAATTAAATAACAAGCTCCCAGGTGATGCTGATGCTGCTTCACACAAGACCCCTGGGGGAGCAAGGCTTGAGAGGATGGTGCAAAGACACAAAGAGAATCTCAGCACACCACACGATCACCTGCTGTGTCCTTAGACATGGCTGCACAATGGAGACAATTGGGACAGGGGACACAAATGCAAATGCCTATGGGGCCATGCGTGAATAGAGACCTGGGCTGAGTGCAAGGCGATAGGGCGCGGTGGGGACTTCAGCTGCCATGACGGAAAACTGCTGTTCAGCCGCAGTGCATTGGCACCACATGCAAATACTTTTCTAGTATCATCAAATCTCATTTCAAAATAAGCCATAAATATGATTCTTAAATGAAATGTCCTATTTTTTAAAACACTGAACAATTCAAAGGGGGAGGGGGAACACAAAACAAAACAAAACTCCTGCCAGCTAGGTCCAGCCTCAGACTCTCGATGCCAGATTCTTGGTCTCACTCAGAGTGGATGCCATGTCTAGGAGGTCTCATACCCCAGTCCTCATAATGAAAAGCCAATGAGTCTACAAGACGAAGGTTAACCAAAAATAATTCCTGCTGATGTTGGAAGCAAAAACCCAACACAACAGAAATTCCTGAATACTCAACTACTTTGTGTTAAAATGAGTGTAATAAAAATTAACTCAAGTTAGCACTTTGGCATGCTGTGTAGACACTGTGTACCAAGGCAGGGAAAAGGATGGCAAAGGGGAAGTGCCGGGGGCTGCTGCAGGGCCAGTGGGCATCCTAAGATGGTTGTGCACTGAGAACGTCCTCTCACTGGCCCCACTGTCTGCCCTACGCCACTCGTAAGGCAGACATTCTCGACCATGTCCAAGACTTGCCCTGAGCTAAACTTTCTGAGATTTGCAAGAAAAACTTATCAAAGCGCCACAAGAAAACTAATTCCGTAGCTCTTAATGAATCCCATTTACATTTTTTCAGCTCTTTGATTTCTGAGTACTATTTAAGGGGGAGGTTTTCTCAGTTCATTTACTCTAAATTTTTAACTGTCCAGGGTGACAATCCTCAGCAGTATAATTTCCCCTTGTGCCCAAATCAACAAAATGCACCCAAGAGCTAATATCCATTTTGAGCTCCACTGAGGCCCATTACCTTCTGGAATTACAGTGACTTGGAAAACAGTAAACAACCAGAAGTGAGCTGAGACCTGCTACAGGCAAATTAGTTTTCAGTGGAAAATAAGAACTTTCCAGCCCACATCTCATACCTTCTTTCTACAGAAGATACAACCCTTAGCTCAAAGATTTATAGGGTTAAAGGGGACTGACTATAGCATCTCAGGTGAGCAAAAGATTGAATATCATGCCTCTTCCTCCTCATTTATAACACGCTTGGGCAAGTTCCTGGGGCAGCCACTGTAGATTAGCTAGTTGACCTAACACTCACTTCTGACCATTGCTCTTCCTTTCCTGCCTCTCTGACAGACTCTAAGAATAAGTATTTAATTTTCCAATCTTCCCTTTCAGCTAAGGGTGGGTGTATAACACAATTCTGGCCAATAAAATGAAGGCAGAAGTCTCTTGTATTAGTGAGCTAAAGATGACGTTTTAGGGAAACTTTGGGTTTGCGGATGCAGTGGAAAAGATGATGTGGACACCAGGTTCCTTCTCTTGTCTCTACCGTACATACAGATGTGATGATTGGCACTGAGGCAGCCATCTTTCACAAAAGGCTAAGAGAATCACAGTGAGAGTATTCCTGCTATCGTTGTGAATTTGAACCAATGCCAGCAGCTATCAAACAACCCCCAAATTGTTTAAATCCATATGGTCAGATTTTCTATTACTTGTAACCATACATAATCATACAGTGTATAATTGCTCATAAAGTTAGATGAAGACACAAAATCTTACCTAAAGTGAAGCGACCACATAGAGCAAGGGTGCTGTATTTCACTGTAGCTTATCTTGGCTCCTAGATTCTTCAGTGTAGGACCTTGCTGGTAACACTTTCCAGGTGGGGTAGTTGGAACTGAGAATCCCCCTTATTGCTAACCAGCACCTCTTTTATACATGTGTTTCAGTATCATACCAGAAGAGCTTACACAAGAAATATAGTTGCTTTCATTTAAAGGAGTTGTTACTATCAAACTCCCAACTTGAGCCATGGGAAGGAAGCAGGTCAGTGCCCAGGTGTCTCTAAACAACAGCTCTGCCTCCAACATTCAAGCATCCCGAGAAGCCTATGTTTTTGTGGCCAGTGCCCCGAGGCTGGCTTTGTCTGGATGGTTCTGATGTTGGATTTGGTCAAGAGACCATGGCCATACATCCTTTCTCCATATTTCTCTAGGCTGGTTAATTCTTGTCATAGTGAAGGATTCCAAGGGATTCTGAAGCCAGCACTACTTCAAATAAAGAAGCAGCTCATGTTTGCTTCTCGTGTACATGTTTCTAACCAGGTGATCCTCACAACCCTATGAGCCAGGTACTATTGTTTACTCTGTCTTCAGATGGAGGAAACTGAGACTGGGAAAGCTAAAGTCATTGTTCAAACACCCGTAGCTCGCAATGGAGACGCTGGGTCTAGAATCTAGGGCTGCCTGTTAGTCAAAGTTCGTACTCTGCGTTATCATGATAAACTACATCTTAATAACCACTCAAAGTAGCTTGAGATGAAACAGGACCCAGTTTGGACAGAAGTCAATACAATGGTGTGCCAGGTCTTTTTCCTTTTCTCAGCCCAAATGGGAGACAGTGAGACATGTTGGCAATGGCAGAAATGGTCACCAAATATTCCATTTGGCGAATGTAAGGAGGCTCCCATGCATTCTTCAGCCCCCTTTGCAGTTACACTGAGGCGACATGACTGGAACTGGCCACTGGATGGAGAACAGATGTGACATGTTTCATCCCTGGGTTGAGTGAGGTAAGATTTGAATGTCACTTTGGTCCTTCTTTCTATTAGTATGTCATAAGTGACCATAGAGACCACATATTCTAGAGGTGTTAACTACAACAAGAAGGAGGGTAGCCCTGTTTGTATCAGATGTTTATTACTAAGAAATTATTTAATTAAGACACTGACATTATGGGATATGTTTGTTATTGCAGCACAGCTGAGCTTATCCTGACTGATAAAATGGGCCTATTAAATGTGATCAGGCCACCTTGCTTGTAGCGCTTTTACAAAAGAAGGAATTGTAATCTGGAAGCTATTATAATAAGGAGATGCATTTATCACTGGAGTTATTCTGCATCCAAATCATATTATGCCTTATCTGCCTAATGAGGCAGACAGTTTTTTAGAATGAACATGAAGATGTTACTTGCATTACAAAATTTGGTGCTACTTAATGGAAACAATGATCCTTTCTAATTTCAACTAATACTTTCAGTTGCTGCCTCTCAAGGATGTTGTTCTTTGGTCCCATATTTTCATAGGGTAAAATGTTTGCAAAATATATGTATAAGCATCTGCATGCTAACGGATACAATTTCATGACCCATTACACTTTGCGTACAAATGTAGAGACAGTGGGGGCTGCCTTGTGCTGGGAGCTGGCTGGGTTTTTCCAACTGCTTGGATTTGACAGTGGACTGGAAGAACTTATTTGAGATAAAAATACACACTGGTGACTTGAAATTCTTATTGAGCATACACTGTGTGCCAGAGACTTTCTTAGAGGTTGGAGGTACCACGGTAAATGTGACAACTCATGAGACCCATACATAAGAGATGGAAATAACTTTAGATATGACAGATGGATTCATGTGAGGGTATTTAGAGAATCCCAAAGACAAGAGAATCCAAAAGCCTAGTCTGAAGAGGGAGACGTGGAAGATTTCATCCCTAGTCTACACCGACATGCATGCAGTCTTGCACATGTGGCTCTGCACACCTGTGCAGCCTTACCTCTGCCACTCTGCCCCTTCGTAGACACTTCTTCCATGCCCCTGACCCACATGCAAGTTCCAGAAGTGACCAAGTTCTCTTCCTCCATGCCTTTGGCTAAGCTGTTCCCTCTGCCTAGAAGACACATTTTTCCGACACCTGCACCCCAGTTATATTGCTGATGCCTCTTTGTCCTCAGGGAAGTTCAAGGTGTTGACTCTTGCAGGAAACCTCTTTACACTGCCCATGGTTTGGCTTCACCCTCCTAGTGATCCTGTATTGCTTTGTCTATAAATTTACCTTAGTAGTCTTTTCCCTTCTTCCACTGGCCTAAGGGAATTGCTGTGGACCCTCTGCATGGCTCCAAGGAAAGGGAGGGCCCAGTGCCTGCTCACAGTCTGGGATGTGGGGCGCTGGAAAGTGGGCCAGAGATGGGGAGGTTGGTTACACTGCATGATTTGATCAAGTCAATTAGTAGATATGTTGAGGATAATGATAGTTGGGTTTCTCACTGTTCCAGCAGGTATTTATAAGCGTGGAAAAGTAGGAGGGCTAGAAAAAACCCTGAGATTTAGATTGGAATTGGAGGTGTCAGTTTGAACTTGTGCTTTTAAATTTAATAGGTGGATAATGCAGACAGATATAATAACAGTTTGTAGATGTATGTACATGTGTGTGCATGTATATATGAGTACATATAGATGCCTATGTATACAACTGTGTTTATGTATATGTTTGTATGTATGTCCACATATGTGTATGTGTGAGTGTGTCTGTCTGTGTCCTTGCTCTGTCTGCTGAGATGGCCTAGAAACAATGACATTCCAGCAGCAACAAGCTCACCAAACACCCAGACATTGATTTCTAAATGCCACCCTCCACTAAAAGAAACCAAGGTTTCTTGTGAAGCGACTAAATCCAGGGTTGGGGCAGGAAAAGTACAATATGAGTCCAGAATATCTCACTATACAAGAAAGTAAGAAAGTGGTCAAGAAACAATGAGGAAATATCAAAAGCCCCAACACTTTGGTTCCACTGGCCAAACATGAAAGAATTTGAACACAGCATTAAAAATAAAGACAGTAACATTAAACAACCCAATGAATAAAATTAGAACCCCATGAGTCCATTCTGATATAAAAAATGAATGCATAAATAAATGGAGAAGGAGGAAGAAACTCTTCCTTGCAGAAGAATGCCACGTGAATGCCGAGGGAACAATGGAAATGCCAAGTCCCCTCCCAAGCATCAGAGGGCTGCTGGGCTGGGAGCTGCCAGGGGAGCGAGGCTTGTGAGTGAGGTTTGGTGAGAGCAGCACATCGGCCTATTGACGATCAACACCCCACTACAAATTGAATGGCAAAGGGAAAAATGGGGACTTTGTGGTGGGGAAACTTGAGAATGCCAACATGACGAGGTGAAGGTCAACATCCCCGTGCCCTGGGAAGGGTTGCTGCGTGTGCCTCAGGAGGTAATGCACTGAGGACACAGTGTCATTTCTGTGGTTTTCCTGCCTAGCGTGTGTGACCTGAACCTGGTCCCGAGGAAACACTGGATGGACTGGGTTGAGGGTCATGCTACAGAATGCAAGGTCTGCATTCTTCAAAACTGCTGGGAGTGTGAAAGCCAGGCAAAGGGGGAGGAACGGTTCCAAACTGGGGGAGGCTGCAGAGACGTGATAATGAAACATGTGTAGCTCAGGGTTTCTTCACTTCAGCTCTCTCAAGATTTTGGACTGGAAAATTCTGAGGGGCTGTCTTGCACCTTGTAGGATGTTTGGCAGCATCTCTGGCCTCAAAACACTAGATGCCAATATCAATCCCCAGTTGTGACAATCAAAAATATCTCCAGACATTACCAAATGTGGTCTGGGTGGGGACAGAAAGTTGTAAAAAATCAAGCCCAGTTGAGAATCACTTGTGTGGCTGGATGGCATCCTGGGCATTGGGCACTGTACCAGTGTATTAATCAATGCATTGGGTATTGCATCAGTGTATTAATCGATGCATTGGACACTGCATCAGTGTATTACTCAATGCACTGGATATTGCATCAGTGTATTAATCAATGCATTGGGTATTGCATCAGTGTATTAATCAATGCATTGGGTATTGTACCAGTGCTGACTTCTCAGCTTTCAGGCTTGCATGACAGTTATGCAGGAGAATGTCCTCCTTTCCACAGTGAAGCACTGAGGACAAGGGGACATCATATAAGCACACATAAGGAAGAAGAGGGAGATGGAGCAGATTTGGTGAAATGCAAATGGTTGGGGATTTATGTGAAGGGGATGCAGGAGTTCTTCGTTCTGTACCTGCAACTTTTCTATAAATTAGAAATAATCTCAAAGCAAATTATTTTCATGAATTTACCTGATTCAATGATGCTTGTGGACTTATCTGTGTAAGCTAGTTGAGGAGGGTGGCAGGAACGGCAGAGATGAGGATGATGCTAATATTGGTCAACGTTTGTGTTTATCTTTGCGTGTGTCATGCAGCAAGGTAAGTACTTCATGCCTATTATTCCATTTCGTCCTCAAATCATTCCCATGTTGGAGGAATTATTACCTTTCTACTATGGATGAGGAAATGGAGGTTCTGAGAAGGTGGATGACTTACCCACAACCACGTGGTAGGTAACTGGCAGAGCTGGGGGTGAAGTCCATTCATGTTGGAATGTTGGACTATAGGGCCTGTGTTCTAAGCTATTGGGTCATCAGGGAAATTTTTAGTCATTCCTGTATCCATGGAGGCATGGGATGAAGTAGGCACTCAGTGACGAAGGGAATGAGTACACAAGCAGAGCTCTTTATAGATCGATAGCAAGACGAGCAAGGATCCATATTATTTTATACTTATGGATTCAAGTACAAAGAGCAGCTTGTTAGGACTTTAGTCTGTCTATAAAAGCCAAATATAGGGTGGCAATGGCTGCATTCAGTTGAAAAATGCCCTGGATCTCCTAAAGAAAGAAGGGTGCGTATCCTCTCACTACATTTTGTTCTGTTCGTAATTACAGGCGTGTGCAGGTTTTTGCTTGGAAAGATTTGGCTCAGACAGACAATTGGCAGGTTTAGGTGAGTTTTCTAGCGAGAGTGGTGGGAAGTATAGAGGTGATATGGGACGAGGTAATGTGAAGGGTAATTGCTGCTTAATGATTGGGAGAAAAGAAAAAAATCTGTAAAGAGCTTATCACTTAATGAGTTCAAGACTTGAGATCCAGAAGGACTGTATCCAGGGTTTAGGGGGGTCTTACTGATGTGATCTCTGCTCTGAAGAATGGTGAAGACAGAGAGAGAGAGAGAGCACCACACAGAAAGCTGCTGTCGCCTGAAGTCAGAGAGGTCGGGAACTGTTAACAGGCAGGCAGGAGGAGCCTGGTGTCAGAGAGCCAGGAAGACGCAGAGGGGGCAGGCAGGTCAGGGGAGGCCCCCACTTCTGGCAAAGTTCCGAGCAGTGAGGAGGTGGTGGGGTTTAGGGAGATATGCTCAGTCCAGAAGGCAAGGAGGGAGTGTGAACTTCAGAAATCAGAGAAGGGTACATTTGCTAAAGTTTTCAGAAAAAAAGTAAGCAACTAATTATTAAACAGATAGTTGTTACTATCTATTGAGGACAAAATGAAACAATAAGCTTAAGTACTTAGCATGTTATCAGGGACAAGAAGGCTGTAATTACAGAATTTATGAAAACTTTAAAATCAATAAAACTTGCATTTTTAATAGATATGCACATGGTTATTTAATTATGGAAACATGGACAAGAAGGTGATATACTAACTCCGAGAGAGTATCTGCCTCTGGGAAGGGAGGGAGCTCAGGGAGGCTGAGGACAGTTTTGTGGTAGGGCTGGTGGTTGCTTTCTAATATACTTATTCTCTTCCTTAATTAAAAAAAAAACTTGGGTAATGTGCTTTAATAAAATATTATATTCCCCGTCTCCCTTGCAGCTATGTGGCCATGTGATTAATTCTGGCCCATGAGCTGAAAGCAGAGGTGAGTTTGGGAAGGGAAGGTGCTGCTGGTCTGGAATCTGGGTGTGAAGGCTGGAGCTCTGTCAGCCATCTGGAATCATGAAGTGGCCTTGAGGATGGAAACCACTTGCTGAGACTGCAGAACCTTGTCCCAGATGACATCTCCAGACTGCCCAACGCCAACCTCTGGATGTCTTTTATATGAGAAAAAGAAACTTCTGTTTGAGATTTTATTTTCTGTTACATGCAGCCTAATCCTAAATTATGTAGGCAGATAGAAAGGTTTCAAGTGTACCTGTGATGTTTTATATCCTTAAATGAAAAAAAAAAAAAAGAACAAATAGCTGGGAGCAAAAATAGAAAAGATGAGCTGATGGCTGGTAACCAATGAGGGTTAACTTCCTTCTCCAGTTTTATATTTTGAGAATTTTAAGAAAACACAGAAAAGAACAAAGAACAATAGCATAAAAATTGGTATACCCACCATCTGGAGTTGCCAACTGTTAACATTTTGTCACATTTGCTTTGTCTTTATTTTAGTGAAAGAAGGAAAACATTACAGATCAAGCTTAACTCCTTTATCCACCATACCCTGTTCTACCCTTTCAACCTTTTCACAATGACAGCCCCTCTCATAGAGCCTGTGTCTTTCCAGGACATTGCAGGTCATCTTAGGCATGTAATTGTTTCCAAGAACAATATGGTATATTATTTTATACATATGTTTATTAACTTTAAAAAAACTGTCCATATGGAATATGCTATAGAATTGGCTTTCTTGGGTTTGAGTTCTGTCTTCACTGACCACAAACACACACACACACACATTATATATATAATGTTTACATAAACTATTTGTTCTCTATATATAATATTTACATAAACTATTTGGTTCTATATACATATTTGTTTCATTCTTTTGAATTGTAGTTTAATATTTAATTCTTTTTATTTTATTAGCCATTTCTCTATTGATGCACATTTAGGCAATTTCCAATTTATTGCTTTTCAAACAACATAGCAGTAAACATCCTCATATCTGTCTCTTTGTGAACATGTGCAAGTTTATTTCCTTCTTCAAGCCTGTTGTTACAAGACTGATAAACCAGGAGAATGGCAAATATATAGTATCATTATTTCAGAAGGCATTCAAAAAATCCTCTCATGTATACAATGGGAAAATGTGAGCTAGTTGAATTTATAACTGGTTGATCAACCTCACCAAAACACTGTATGACTTGCTTCTAGGCAAAGATCTTTTGTGGCATGACAGAGACCTATAGCTATATTCTATTCAACATTTTATTCAATAACCAGATCATCCATCCATCTATCCATCAATCCGTCCAATGTTTTTGAGTGACTTTTGACCATGTGCCATGGTAGACATTGGACATAGAAGAGTCAACTGCGCCCAGCACAGTTCTTGACACATAGTTGATATCTAATTAATATTTTTTTAGCTGACACTTGAGAAATATGTGGGCAGTGCTCTCCTAAAACATACAGAGTTGCTATGAATTTGGTAAAGATTTAGAATACATGCTTATCAGATTTTAAGATTAACAGAAAAGTTAAGAATAATTGGGAACAAATCAGGTTGAAGAGATAAGACATCAAATTCATTCTATAGGATAAAGCTAATTAAAATTTATCATGGATAAATATGACATTAGGAATAAGTATATGTGTATACACACAAATGTATACATAAGCATATGTATATACTAGCTCTAAGTTGGAGAGATCTATCTTGGCAATAATTATATGAAATATGCACTGAAGTTTCCGGTTAAGCACAAGCTTAACAGTGGTATGAGCTTAAAAGGCTAAGAACGCTAGCTGAATCCTAGGCTGGTTTGGGGTGTTTATACAAACCTTTCTGATAATGGTCATGATAGTACTATTGTTTAATGTGTTTCCTATAAGCCTGGGGCATTATCTACAATATTTTTATAACAAACTGTGGTCATGTCAGTTTAAAAAGGAAAAAATGAAGCTCAGAGAGGCCAAGTATCTTGCCTAGGCTCATGCAAATAAAGAGAGATGGAGCAGAGATTCAAATCCAGCTATATTTGGCTTTGGAGTCTTCACCACCCCACTGTGTTGCATTACCTCTTTGTCCTTGCATGCAGATACACACTTGCATCCTACCTCAGGATGTGGCCAGTCCAACTCAACAGGACCCATTTGTTGGGGATGTGAAATAAACAACAGCCACATATATTATCATTACTCACAACTGGAACAAAATAATGTCCCTGTGAGAGCTGATACTGCTACAAACTCATGGCCAAAGTGTGTGCCTTTCTCAGTGTACTTCTCCAAGAAACTACTCTCCACTGAAGAGAAGGCCACATGTGGGCTAGAAAGGTCAGGTTTGAGTTTCAACCCCACACTCCTAGTCTGTGTGTTTCAGGGCAAGGCATCGAGATCCTCACTGTTTCATCATCCATGGTGGCATCTATATCTATGGTTGTTTCAGCATTAGAGTTAAAGCACTTTCACACTGTCCACCACATAGTAAGGGCTGAATAAATTGTAGAGATGATGGAGCTATTCCTGCTGCAAGGCAAGCTCTTAGGGAGCAAACACCTGGCTCTTTCACAGCCACCAGGCATGGTCGTGGAGACCCAAAAGAGAGCAGTCTGCTCTCCTCTTGCTTGACTTCCTGGAGGAAGAGGTTTATTTTTCTTCACACATTTTCTACTCATTAAGCCAAGACCTCAGTGGTTTGTTTCTAATCAGAGAATCACTTTTCTGGTATCTTCCCAGAGGGGATACCTTTCTCTAATTTTTGCAAAGCATCTTATTGGTTAACTATGTGCTAGGGTCTTCCCACCAGACACCTCAACACCAGAACAAAGACTAATCTCACCTCTCCTATCTTTGTATTTCCTCAGACCTATTCTACTGAACTCCCAAATAAGGATTTCTGGTTACAAGTCTCAAGAAATGGAATAAATGTGGGAGTCACAGTCAGGCAGAAGAAATGAGAGCCCATTACTGGCTAGAGGTTTGCAAAACATCTCCTGATTCTCAACCCAATAACTTTTATTTTTATATTTATGTCCTGTGGTTGCATGTTAGAGAATTTGTCACCTTCAGTGGGCATATTAAAGAACTTGGATGAAATAAAGCTATGGGAAAACTGACAGCTCACCAAAGAGTTTGACAGCCCCATCAAAGAGAAAATCCCAGGAGGAAGAGAATCTGTGGCCTATATCTGTAATTTATACTCACAAACGGAGACAGGATTTGGAACTTAGCAAGGAGAGGAAAAGATAGACCAGGCTTCTTAGGAACACAGGGGCTGGATATGGGCTAGATTTACGTTTTAACCATTTATCTTAACATTTGTTAAAAATTGCAATAGTGCCTGCCGTTGCCTGATAACATGAACCCTTCTGTCTTTTTCATGTTTCACTTCGTTTCTATTTGGATTACTCAGTGCTGCGAGTCTCTTCCTCCAAAAAAAACAGTGACTATTTTATTTTGCTTATGATTTTGTGAGTTAGGAATTCAGGAAGGGCTCAGCTGGGTGGTTCATCTCACATCTTCATTGGATCAGCCAGCACTGAAGAATCTACTTTCAAGAAGGCTCCTTTATTCACATGGTAGGTGCTTCACTGCTCCTTAACCTCTATCTCCATATAGTATTCTGTCCTTCAAGGCCTCTCCATATGGATAGAGCTTCTCCAAAAAGGACAGTCTCCAGCCAGTCAGATTTCTTATATGGTTCTGTCTTCTATCAGAGTGAGTGTTGCAAGAGAAAGTAAATAAAATCTGCCCATCTCTTGAGGCCTAGACCAAGGAAGTGGCAGACTATCACTTCTGCCTTGGCTATTACACTGGTCAAAGCAGTCAGAGCCCACCTAGAGTCAAGGGGAGAGGAAACAGAACCTCAAAGAATTTGTGGCCATTTGTTATGCATCAGAGACCCCCAAGTCCATCTTTTCTACCTTCCAACTCTCTCTAGAATATGCCTCATGCTCCTTAATCTCTGCCATGACTACCTTAGACCAGTCCCATGTCATCTCTCTAACAGTTCATCCAGTGTTTATCTCTTCCTCTCTCCCACACATTCTCCACACTGCAGCCAGAATAATTTTTTTCCAATGCAAATATGTCCATGTCATGTTTTTACTCAAAACTCATCAAGGGCTCTCACCTTGACCTCTTCACATCGTAGTCATTTATTTCTTTTTTTCTGCCCTGCATCTTTTCCTTAGGGCTACCACACTTATTTTATTGCTAGTTCCTGAAGTTCAGGGAAGGTAGGCATCACCTTTTCCCCATACCTGGCTCTGGGTGTGGGCACATGAGGCAGGCCTAGTCCCTTAGAGTCTTCCACACCTGTGCACACAGTGACTGATTCAGAGATGGACACGTGATTTAAACAGGGCCAACAGAGGCATGCCTAAGACTTTAATGGAACTACACATAAAAAATATTTTCATAAAGGGTGAGAGCTGGCTGCAGTGGCAGTAGGGAAAATGCCAGGTGGCTGTTTTTGTTTGCTACCACCTGGGGAAAGCCAACACAGAGAAAAGTAGAGCCAAGGAATAAGTGAGAAAGACTCCCAAGAACATAATTAGAGCACCTGGATACCACCATCCCTGCAGCCCCTCTTGGCCCTTTAAATGAATGAGCCAACAATCATTTTTCTGCTTAAAGTCACCGGGGCTGAGTTTCTGTCACTAACAACCCTAGAAGTCCTAACATGCACACTTTTCATGATGCCTGCCTCTCCTGGATCACCTGGATCATGTTGGCCTTCCCAGCCCTTTTCTACTCCCTGCCATCGTCACAGCCAATGCCCAAGTCTCACCTTCTCTACCTGTGTTCCCAGATCATGCCTTACTCTTTCAGGTCTTTGTACGTATGCTTCTTGTACCTGACACAAGCTTCCCATGTTATCCAGATGGAATTTCCTCAAGATTCAGCTCACCCGTCATCTTCTACCTGGGAGCTTTCTAGATCTTTTCTCTGCTCCCACCCCCACCTTATCAGCTTACTTTGCTCTCAATGTTTTTCTGGGGATTTTATTCATCTTTCTTCTAGCACTTAGCATAGTTTAAATATACAACATGTAAGCCTGTTTCCTCCACTGTACCCTGAGCTCCATAAAAAATATGACTTTGTCTTACTAATCTTTGAGTTCCCAGGGTCCCCCAACATATTTCTTTGCACACAACACTCATAAGATGTCAGTGGAACGAATCCACAGCTGCTGTTGGCTGTGTCCCTGCACACTTCAGGCCCTCCTTGCAAAGAATTACACAGACAACATGCCAAATGCTCAGCCCCTCATCTGCTGTGACCCAAGGGGGTCTCAGCACTTCTTTAAAAATTAATTTGTTCCTTAATTAAGAAACATGCTTATTTCTAATTAACTAACCTTCTATGTAATGTAAACAGATCACAAGTAACTAAACAGCTTTGCCTAGCTCGTCGCATATCTAAGAGTGGTACAGTGAAACCAATTTTAGCATATCAGCTGGGAGGCTGGGGAATATACTGAATGCTCTGACTTGCACAGGCGGAATTAAAGGAATTTACAGAGAGAGAATTTGTCAGCTCTTAATCCCTGTCTAGCAAATTAAACCGCTGCTACATTATATCATTACATCATTTTCAGAATTTCTTGAGATGCGAAATCCCCACAGTTATTAAAGAAAGAGTTGACTCAAAATCTTTGCACTTCAAATAGATATACACGTTTGTGCTGCCCACAGGAAGACATAGCAGAAAGGAGATATTCTGAATAGGATCTGGCTGGTTTGTACCATGCTTGCATGGAAGTTGGAATCTGAGAGGAGATGGTATATTATGCATCTTTAATGAGAGACCTGTCATTCTTTGACACCATCAGGTGGTGTGGGAAAGCATCTAGAGACAGAATGATAGTCTCGTAATAATAAATGCTAATGGAGGAACATACAGCCCAAAGTACATTCATTAAATCTCTTCTACCTTGAAACAATTCACTGATCTGCATCTTCTCATATCCTGAAGGGAGTGTGAGTTTCAACTCAGATACTCTTTACACTTTGACAATGCAAAATGTACAACCCATGAGAACTCCAGTTTGAGGACTGTTTTCTATACAGATATTTGCATTATTTAGTCAAATATTAGTGAGCACAGCAGCACATATACTGATAGTTGACTTCGCCAGAGATGAAAATGTGGTCTCTCTTAAGGCATGAATGAAAAAATTAATACATGCTTCACTTTGCCAAAAGTAAGCATCTCTAAGAGTTTAGAAACCAGTGGAATTTGGCTCAGAATCTTCTTGAAGGTCATATGGTTATTCATTTATAGTTAAATGGATACAAGAAACTTTCTATCTTGATTAGAATGCAGGTATATTTAAATACATATTGGGCACACTGTTGATTTTTCCAAAATTCCATAATTCACAGGCCAAAGGGTTGGACTAAGGATTTTCTCCATTCAGTCTTTGCTTTAGGGAAGAGCAGCAAGAACAGGCAAAAAAGTTGTCACTCTGTGGAATATCTTTACCTTGACACCTTAGCATGCCCACTCTGCCCTTCCCTACCCTGCCCTCTGTCCTTGGAAGCTGCCCTGAATGGATCATAAAGCTCTTTGACTTCCTTCTGGGTTTGGAGATCAGAAGGGGAGGCTGAGTGAGGTCAGGTGCTTATGCCCTTGGGTCCCTCCCTTCTGGGTTGCCTTGGACTGGCTGCATTCCATGCTGGAGGTCTCTGCTCCTTCCAAGTGGCTCTCTACCTGACTAGCTCCATCCAGGTCTGTGACTGTCCCTCATTCCTCAGGTGCAGGGCTGATGGCAACCCTGTTTTTACTAGACTGGGGTTATACCCCTACCCTTTGCAATTCCCTTTTGTAAATAGACCCTTGTTAAAATAGGCCCTCCTACAACTGTCCTAATTTGAGTATGCCATCTGTTTCTTATTGGGATGCTGTTACATAAAGCAAATATTTTCAATATCATTTTTAAAACATTTGCTCAATATCATGGAAATATCTAAATACTCCCAAACTTTGGCTTTGGAAAAGTTGTCAAAGTCAATTTTTACATTGGTAATGTAGATGATCAATTCTATGGACATGACAATGAGCCATTTAGAAGAAATGATCTTAGTGCTTTATTTCTATAATAGCTCTGTTGATCTTTTATAAAGATTCAGTTTAACTGTGCAAAACGTCCATTGTTTGTCCTCCCTAGATGCATATTCATAGGCAATGAGGATTCCCTCCCTGTGTTTTGTCAACTCAGCACAGTTTAATGCTATCACTCATCTGTCGTCTTCTCTTGTCTGCTAGTTTCTCCCCAGAAAGCAGATATGAGTTATCTCTCTGTATCTTCTATGACTACAGTGGACCTGGCCCATGAAGGATTCAGCATATATATTTCTTGCACTGAATTTTGGGGAAGAATGGCACAAAGAGAAAGAGAGTTCTTGCACCAAGTACCACAACATGTGAATATATTTGATTTGAGATATAACACAATGGTTGAAAGAGCCGACTTTGAAACCAGACTTCTTGAATTTGAATCTCTGCTTCACATTTCACTAGTCAAGTGATCTTAGGTAAAACATCTCACCTCCCTAACACTCAGTGTTCTTACCTATAAAGTGAGGATGTTATAGAATCTCCCTCACAAGGCTGTTACAAATGAGCTGTACACGTGAAAGCCTCAGCACAGAGTCGCCCATGGTGAGCCTTACTAAATACTGTTGTTGATGATGAGGATAATGCTTCGATTCAGTAAACATCTCCTGAACACCCACTTAGGTGAAACTGAGTAAGTGACACACTGGGCCATCCTACCTTTCCAGAAGTCACCCTGTGCATTTGCAGCAGTGTCCCAAGCAGGGGCTGGGGGATGATTATTAATAGTTATTGTTTATTGAACACCTATTTTTCTCTGGATGATGTTCTTGTTCCTCTGATACATTAGCTCTAATCTTCGTAGCCTTTCTGCAATGCAGAAAACTAACTTTCCCAGAGCCACCCAGGAGAGCCTTGTGAAGGACTGTCTATGCCGAGGTCTATCCATCTTTAAAGTTCTGCTTCTCTTACCATGCAAAGGTTTCCCATATTTCAGTAATTCATGTGTAAGTACTTCCAGTACCACTATTTATTTATTTTCAATATACTTTAAATTGATTTTTTAAAATTTAACCTAGTTCTAAGCAACGGTATGAATAAAATTATGGGGATGATGTACTAGGCGTCGCTTAGTTATACATCAAAATAAATACCTATTAAAATAATGAAAGTTCATCTTTATGTCACCTGAAATTATCTTTTATGTCAGCAGATGTACACATGGCTTACATTAAGAAACACTGCATTTTCAGGAAGTATAACTGTGGCATGAAAGAGGAAAAGAGTTTATAATAGGTGGCACACAAGGATGAGAAGGCAAGGGCTGGAATAGATTCCCTCTTCTCAGGTCTGGAAGACCTAGATATGTTTGTCCACTAATGGGAAAGGAGTGATGGAGAATGTGACTGAGGATGCAAGGAGGCGAAGGCAATGATTTAAACAGAAAGGCTGTGAGAGAGTCAACAGAATATAGAATTAAAGGGACAGGTGAAGGAACAGGCAAAAGAAGACAGAATTTAAAATATGGGAATTAAAAATAAAAAAAGAGAAACTCTCCATTCCTGAGATATTTGAGAAGCAAGAGATGTTAGAGATACAGAGAAACGTGAGCAGAGAGATCCAAGGAGAGTCTTTCAGATGCCTGCAACTGTGTTACCAAAGTAGAGGGTGAGACCCGCTGCACAGAGTGGGAGTCTAGGGACAAGGTCGCCCATGGAGCCAGGTGGTGACTTCCTTTCGCTCTGACTTTGTTTTCACTTTAGATTTTACATATGTGTAACAGATATAAACATGAGGCTCATGGTTTAGGGATGGCTACTGTTTCTAGAGACAGGATGTTGGTATGGGTCACAGGAAGTGACCTTAGAGAAGGGGTCTACAGATGGATAGAAGAGACATTGAGACTAGAAGGGACTCTGATCACTCCGAAAGTGGAAGAACAGGTCTGGACCTACATACTTAAATTTCAGCATTAAGAATGACAGGAGATGCTGTGCTTAGGAAGAAACAGGTGACATTTTTGCTGGGAAGATACATTGCCACTAGGAAATAAGTCAATTTTCAAATGTTTAGGGAAAAAAAGGACAACTAGGAATGGTGAATAATTAAATGGTGGCTCAGATAAAAGAGTGAAGGAGTGGGGAATATATCCTAAGTCATGACTTATGACAAGCAATTGAATTCTTTCTACAATTGGTTAACATGTAGGAAAAGTAAACTTAAATATAAGGAGGATTTGGGATAATATTATATTAGTATGTAATTCATTTGTTTAATATTTTTTTCATATACATTTATTTGTAGAATTATGACAGTATGAGAAATAGAAAGTGAGTGTTGGGCTCAGACAGCTCTATTATGAGACCTGAGCAAGTTACTTTACTTCTAAAATAAACATGTCTATATTAAAAAAGAGCTTCCAGCAAGTTTGCAGGGTACGAGATCAATATAAAAGAATTAATTGTGTATGTATACAATAATAATGGATGATCTAAAAATGAAATTAAGAAAATAATTTAATTTATAATAGCATCAAAATATAAAATAATTAGGAACAAATTTAACAAAATAAATGCAAGACACACACTGAAAACTACAAAACATTGTTGAAGGAAATTGATGACTTAAATAAATGGAAACGCACCCTAAGTCCATGAATTGGAAGACTCGGTATTGTTAAGATGGCAATACTCCTTAAGTTGGTCTATAATTGATTCAATACAATGCCTGTCAAAACCACAAGGAGATACTACTTAATACACCATAAAGTGACTAAAATAAAAAACCGGATAATAATAAATGCCGGTGAAGAGTGGGGAAAATAGAACCCTTATACACGGCTGATGAAAATGTAAAATGGTGCAGATGCTTTGGAAAACAGTCTGCAAGTTTCTTGAAAGGTTATTATAGGTTATCTCATGACCCAGAGATTCCATTACCAGGTATAAACTCTCATATACACAAGAAAAATGAAAACATATGTCCACATAAAAACTTGTACATGCATGTTTAGAGTAGCATTATTCATAATAGCCAAAAAGAAGTAACAACTCAATGTCCATCAACTTATAAATGGATAAGTAAAATGTAATATAATCATAATGTAGAATTATAAATAAAATAAAATAAAAATCCATGCAATGGAATATTATAAAGCAATAAGGAGGAATGAAGTACCAATAGGTGTTACAACATAGATTAACCCCAAAAACATGATGCTAAGTGAAAGAAGCCAGACACAAAAGGCCACATATTATACGATTCCATCTATATGAAATGTCCAGAATAGGCAAATCCATAGAGACAGAAAGTAGATTAGTGGTTGCCTAGGGCTGGGGAATTGGTGGGAAAACGAGAGATGATGGCTAATGAGCACAGGATTTCACTTTGGGGTGATGAAATGTTCTAAAATTGATTGTGGTGATGATTGCACAACTTTATGAATAGCCCAAAAAACATTGAATTGTACATTTAAATGGGTGAATCATATAGTATGTGAATTATGCTGCAATAAAGCTGTTATATACTTAAAGAAAAAGAAAATGAAAAAAGGTCTATAGAGATTAAACATAATTATGGGTAACTGGGAGCAACATAACTTTCACACAGCATGTGCTAAATCAAGGTGTATTTATTCACATTTTTGATTATGCCCGTGCCTTGAATACCATACCATGACCTTCTCTGTTCCACATTCCAGGCACTCCAGGACCTCTGGAATGGAAGGCAGGCCAGGAGAGGTTGTATTCCAAACCAGATATGCTAAAGGGCCTGTCAGGAAAGGTCACTTCCAACTGCATGCTCCATGCACGTCCGGCAGGGGAAGATCTGGAGAATGCCAACCAGCTGTACGCGCCTAAGCCCACCAGCTGCTACACTGCTAGGTCAACAAGGCTTCTGTTGAACTTCATTAATGACAGTGGTTTATCCCAATTGCAGGGATGATGTCGTTTTGTCAGTGTCACCTCCACTTCCAATTCCAGCATCTTAGGGAAGACGTCTACTCTGGGAAAGCGAGATGAACTGTGCAAGTGGTAATGTGACTTCTGAAAGTTGAACAGGCCTGGGGACTCGCCCATAAAGCTCCTTAATGCAGCCAGCGTGACCTCAAAGGAGAGTTCGTCGTGATTAGTGGCATCGCGTGAATATCAAAAGTATTCTTAATTATGGGAGCTTCATTAGGATGTGTTGCTAAACATGTCCCCAAGATTGCTTCTGATGCTGTTTTAATTTAGGAATGATATCAGTGTTGGGAATACTTAAAAATTATAAGTTGGTAATTTATTTGAAATTGAATTTTGATAGTTATTAAACAGTTTATGAGTTTGTATGCATGTGTTTTTAATCCCTGTTATTTTGTTGTGAAAAGCAGCTTTACTCACCACCGGTATGTGAGATAACGTGCATCTGTATTAGTTTTCTACTGCTATTGTAAAAAATTATCACAAATTTAGTGGCTTAAAACAGCAACAGTATCTGTGGGTCAGAAGTCTGGCCTCAGCGGGGCTCACAGTGGGTTCTGGCTTAGGGGCTTGCACGGACACCGTCTAAGTTTCAGCAGGGCAGTGTTCCTCCCTGGGGGTCTGGGGGAGAGTTCTCTACTGAGATCATTCAGGATGTTGGCAGAATGGATTTCCTTCTGCGCTTTCCATGTGGACCATCACCACCTCCAGCCAGCAACAGGCTGAATCCTTCTCAGGATCTCAGAGTTTCAACCCTCCAGACTGCCCTTCGCCTCACTTCTCGAACCCTCTCTTCTGCGGCGTCTCTCCTCTTCACTCTCCCGCCTTCTGCCGCTGCTTTCAAGGGCTCATGATTATTTGGGTCCAGCTGGATAATCCGGGATAATCTCCCTATTTTAAGGTCAGCTGATTAAAAACCTTAATTACATTAGCAAAATCTCTTTTGCCACGTGAGGAAACACAGCCACAGAAGTAACACCAGGGTGTGGAGGACGTGGGAGCCAAAATTCTGCCTACAGCAGTTGGATGATTAATTCTATGTGTCAGTTTGGCCATGGGGTGCCCAGACATTCAGGCAGCTATTATTCTTGGTGTGTCTGGATGAGATTAACGACTGAGTTGTTAGACTGAGTAAATCAGGTTGCCCTTCTGAATGTGCGTGAGCCTCACCTAACCAGTTGAAGGCCCGACTGGAACAAAAGGCTGAGTGAGAGGGAATTCCTCCCGCTTGACTGCCTTGAGCTGGGACATCAGTCTTTTCCAGCCTTTGGACTCAAACTGAAACTTTGGCTCTTCTTGGGTCTTGAGCTAGCCAGTTTTCAAACTGGAAATTATGCCATGGGCTCTCTCATTCTCAGGCTTTCGGACTCAGACTGGAGCTACACCTCGGCTTTCCTGGCTGTCCAGCTGCTGACTGCAGATCTTGGGACTTCTCAGCCTCCATAATAACACGAGCCGATTCCTTATAACAAATCTGTCTCTCTCTTTCTATACATAGGTACACACATTCTATTGTTTTTTTTCCTCCGGAGAACCCTGGCTAATACAAACATTCATAAATGTCCCAAGTTATCACTCCACATTCCTTTCTCCCTAGACTCATTGAGTAACTGCAGTTTGGGCTCCATTTTTCCTATGGGCCAATTGTAAAAGCCCGTGAGTTTAAAGTCCCCTCTTCGATTTTGAGTTCTATTTTATACTCACAGATTCACATGGTCTACAGGAAGATACAGAGGGAAGCTGGGAGACTCAGCTAAGTCTCCTGCCCACAAGATCCAGGTTCTTATCTGCAAATGAGAATCCTCTTATCTATTTCTTGGGGTAATGCAAGACTGAAATGAGGTGATACGTGTGAAAATCATGGCTCCGTATCCTGTATGCTACAGTATAGTTATATAAAGCCGGGCACTTACCAGTGAACAGGGAAGTGAGGGAAGACTACCTGCGGACCCAAACATAGGTTACCAACCATTCTGCTTACATTCACAGGAGAAAATCTGTCTGTCATTTTTTATTTGGACTATATGTCCTGCTTTGGGATCCTGGGTGGTCAATTTCCCACCAAGAACATGGACAAATGGTTGATCCCCACGAGAAGAGGTGAAATAAATGAACCTCCAAAATTCTTGGGTTGATATTTATATACCATTTTAATTCACTCGGCAAACGTTTTTGAACATTGGCTTTTTGAAGGAAGCTAGCTAAATTGAAGGGGTGAGTGTGGAGGGAGTAATATTCAAGAATTATTAATGTCATGGTCCCTACCCCCAAGTTGCTCTAAACCTCCCCAGTCCCCACAACCCTCTCTGATATTCACTGTCCTGCTCTCAGGCCATCTTATGTTCAAGCTCTGGCTCTAATCGCTCCTCTGTGGAGGAGGAGCCTGCCTACCTGGGTATCTCGTGATGACCCAGCAGCTCAGGACCTCAGCTGCCTTTCCGAAGTATCGTAGGCCAGGCTCACAGAACATCCTGCTTGTAACCGATTCTCTGGTGCTAAGTTATCTTGGAGATTTACATGCCTAATTACACCTTGATATCTCTGAGAACTGTGCTGTACAGAAATCAGTTGGACTTTGCTTCCTTCACTTATTTAACCAAGGAACCGTTTCAGGGATGCCCCTCCCCTCCAACTAATTCTCAAACTCATAATAAAATCTTGCGAATGCTGGTTTCTCCTTCATTTAAAGGTCTTTTACCCTTTGGGTACAGTGTGAAGACCAGTCACTGGTTAATTCCCAAGTCCACTCCAAATCCCCTTTCCCTAGGCCACCATGCATACATGCTCACACACATGTGCATGCACACACACACACACACACACACCATGTATGCACACATGTATATGCACACAGACACATATAGTGGTTTATACACAGCTTCCCTTGCAGCTATGGGTAACCACATGCCAAGGTTCTGCTCAGATAGGTTGTTAATGAAAGACTATTGAGAACCTGTGGTAAAGACATTGCATTTCTAATGAAAAGTGCAAAAAAATAGCCTTTTTCTCCTTTCTTCTTCTTTGAACATAGATACAGATTCAATGCCTAGAGCTGTGACAGGTCTTTCAGCTACAAGAGAAAGTCCAAAGACCCACAGAGATGTCAACTGTCAAGTCACTGAAGCACAAGCAGCAGCCACCCACCTCCCAGCTTCTGGAAATATCAGAAAAATCAACCTGAGATGTTTAACCTGTGTTAATTGCTACTTTGTTACCTGTGACAGAAAGCATCCCTGATTGATACAGACAAATTTAATCCCCAGATCCCTGGTTACAGTTTTTCTAACTCTATAAAATTTTCTTCTGGTGATGTTTGCCCTTTTTAAAATGTAGCTTGACCTTACCTTCTAAGTTGCAAGTAGGACCAGGCACAGACAGACTGTTTCATGCTATAAGGAAAAGTCCCCATGGCCAGGCATGACCTAGAGCAGCTTCTCAGCCTGCACACTCTCACCTGAAACCCCACTGCGGTTTTAGTTGCTTGCCTGTTGCATCTCCCATAAGCAATAAAATAAACATTTCCTATTTAGATGCACAGCCTTGGCTGGGGAGCGACACTGAATACTTATGTTAGAGACCACTGAATAAGAATAAATACGTCTTATCACGAGGACAAGCAGGCATACTAAGGAGAAATTAACCCACACTGAGACAGAGGAAACACAGTCTCCTTGAAGGAAGTTGGGATCTGAGGTCAGACAGACCCAGACTCACACAGTTCCTCCTCTGATTATCAGTGTTAACCCCTCTGAGCTACTCAGTCCTCATTTGAAACATGGAGACAAAAATACCCAGCATCATCGGGAGGATGGAATGGGATAATGAATGTGACAGTGTCCATCCTGGTGGCTGTCACCTATGAGGCAAGCAATGATGGCTTGTTGAAGGAGCAAAGATGTCTGTTTGATGTGGCACCTAATTGCCTAGGGCAAAAAGAGGTAAAGGACAGGGGATGGCCGAATGCCTTTCACCTACATACCTTGTTGAAATAAGGCAGCAAAGACCTGAAAATGGTAGTTTTCAAAAGCTGTCTTTCATTAAAGCCCTCACACTCGGCTGTGACACTGCCGTAATAGAAATGTGCTCAGGTTGGCAAAGGTGCAGGCCTCGGACTGCCCTTTGAATATGTGGGTATTGCTGGAAATTCACGAAGGGATACCTAACCGGAACCATTGACCGGCTTCAGAAAGCCTGATGCTTCAGTCGAAAGCAGATTTTTTCAAATAACATTTTAGAAACACTCAATGAACAGGTCTTTTAGAAGATACTTGAGTAATTTTTTCTTTAATCAATTGAAGTGTTCATAGATTGGGATTCCTTAAAGTGAGAGAAATGTAAAAGCAGGTAAGAAATAGAATTGCTGTGAAACAATCAAACAAACCAAATAGAAGGTGGCACCATTTTTTCAGGGACCACAGCATATAGTGGGCCCTGCTGCTACAGATAGTATCACATTCCATTCTCACAACGAAACTGCAAGGTAAACAGAGCACCGGTACACTTCCTGTAGGTGGCACATTCTCAAATAGCTCAAATAATTCAGAATTTGCGTAAGTCAAGACCAATCTTGACAAAGAATGGTGCATATTCATCTTTACAAGCTAAAGCAGCATCTGCTGTGGCAAGAATAGATATATTTTACAAATGAACCCTATCTTTGGCAAAAGAAAGGAACGAAGTACTGATACATGCTACATACAACGTGGGTGAACCTTGGACATCATGCCGAGTGAAAGAAGCCTGACACAAAGATCACATGCAGTGCAACTCTCCCTGTACGAAGTGTCCAGATAGACAAATCTACAGAGACAGAAAGTAGATTTGTGGCTTTCTAGGACTATGAGGAATGACTTCTAATGGCTACAGCGTTTCTTTCTGGGATGACAGAAATGTTCCAAAATTGTTTGTGGTGATGATTGCAGAATTCTGTGAATATACTAAAAACCATTAAATTATACATTTTAAATGGGTGAATTGGTAAATTGTATGGTGTGTGAATTATATCTCATTAAAGCTGGCATATATATATATATATATATATGTATATATTTAGGGGATTGGGGAGAGAGAGAGAAAGAGAAAGAGAGAGAGAGAAACACTGCCAGCCATTTTGAAATTATCTAATTCTTGACATGTGTAAAATATAGAGAGCATACTGTTTCTAAATTTATGTATAAATGAGATTTTATTTATATTTCTATATTGTATTGTTTCAGATTTGCCTAATTCAAACTCGTACAAAATGCTGCCATGGTAGATTATCACCAATTCAGTAGGAGGAAATAGAGGCTCGGATGAACACAGTTAATAAGGAAAGGATCCAGGATTGGAATTCAGCTCTGCAGATCTTCAGAGCTCTTCTGATTCCTGCAACATGCAGGGTGATGGCACTAAGACCCCCCCATGAATCTACTGCCATGGAAAAAAAGCAGTCATTAGCTGCTGGTATTGATGACATGTAGTATTTTGTCAGGTGTGGTGCTCAAATTATTAAATACTTTCTCACAGAACCCTCACAACCAGACTTTGAGGGCATTATGGTTATCCTCATTTTACAGAGGAGTTATCTGAAACTCATAGAGGTAAGACAACATGTTCACAGTCTCCCAATTAGTAGTGGGTACATAACTGAAAACCAGGTCTTTGGAGATGGGAGCCATTGGTCTCAAGCCTTGTGTAATATACTCTTGTCAGAACACATTGATCTCCTGATGAATGACAGGTACATTCTCGTGAAGCATTTCCAGCTGATTCACTGGGAAGAAAAAACTTAATATTCTCTGAAAACCTTCTAGAGCTCTCTTAACTTTTCCTGTACCCTTCCCCTCTCTCTCTGGACCTTGGACATGGACATGAGGCCAGCACATTGACATAAATGGCAGCCACACAATGACATGCATTATTGGTTTATTTTCAGGTCACCAGTACTGGATTATGATCTGAAAGTAAAGTGATAGTAGGAAATCAAAATAACTCTGCTGAGAAAGCTTCCATCATAACGCATTGAGTATTTTTTTAATCTAATAAAAATGTCTAATGACAAAGAGACCTCGGAATGCTTTCTGGAAAGAACTCTAAGATAATGGAGGAGACAAAGACCATTTCTGTCCCAATAAAGACTCAATTTTCTGATTACTATACTAAAACTGGTGGCATGAAATGCATACAGAGGAGTAAGTGAGTTTGAATGTCTTAAGTAGCATAGCACAGTGGTCTAAAAGCATGGCTCATAGACGAATTGTCTGGGCTGTAATTCTTACTGGCTGAGTGACACTGGATATGCCAGTTGCCATTAGATTTGGCCAGACATACAGAGAATCCAACATAGCAGTGAGTTAAATAAGACGTAAGTTCATTATTGTCTTATGTAAAATAATTCTGGAGAGAGGCAATCTGGGGCCAGCAAGGCATTCCACAGACAAAAAAACCGATCCTCTTTCTATCTTCAATTCTACCTTGCTAGCACATGGTTTTACCCTTGAAGCCACTTCACAGAGCAAGGTGGCTGCTTGAGTTCTAGCCAGGCTATTTCCATTCCAAACCCTAAAACAAAATAGGTGGTAGGAGGAGGAGACAAGGACACTGTTCCCTACTGAGTTGCCTACTTTCAGAATCCATCCCAGAAGTTTAACATGACACCCCTGTGTATCTTCATCACATGGCCACATCTAGCTGCAAGGGAGTCTGAGCAATACAGTTTTTATATGGACACACTGTTTCTATAGTACGTTGCGGCCTGTTACTAAAGGATAGCAGGATGGATAATGAGGAAGTGGTTTCTACTCTGCAGGACAAATTGTTTTCTAACTTCTTTCAGATTGAATTTCATCAATGGACACATGGAGATGATCACAGCACCTACCTCCTAGGACTGCTGTTGTGAGTCAATGAGGTAATGCATAGAAAGCCCTCAGCAAAGGGCCTGGCAACAGCTCCCACTCATAGTGCTCACTGTTAAGATCAGCGACATGCTAATTGATCATGCTTAGGAGTGGGTTCCTATAGCTCGCCACAAAGAGGTGCTAACCAAGGCCTACAATTTGTAGCATTTCTCCTCCAGATTTTAGATTTGGGCTTCATAATTAAAACTCTTTATTTTCCCCATTTAGGGTAGAGTTTCTCAATCTTGGCACTATTGACATTTTGGGTCAAATAAATATTTGTTGTGGGGGTTATTCTGTGCCTTGTGAGATGTTTAGCAGCAGCCCTGGCCTCTACCTACTAGATGCCACTTGCGGTCTCCCCTTCCCCAGTGGGGCAACCAAAAGTGTCTCCTGGGGGCAAAATCATTCCAGTTTGAACCTCTGTTCATGGTGTCTAAAATCATATAACATGACTCTGCTGGCAGCAGTAGTCTCTTCGGTTGCCTTAGTTTTAGTTGCAAGGGTACACATTTCAAATGAAACCACAGCAAACATTGTTTCCAAAATTATTGAAATTCCACCCAAACATTTTTGAATGATGCATCACAGACAGAACTTAATTAACTTAATTTCACGTGTGTGTGTGTGTGTGTGTGTGTGTGTATACATACATAGACATATGTGTTACCGTTCAAGTCATCACCTCTAGCCCTGGCTTATGACTTTAACCTCCTCAGCCAAAGAAAGGGTAAAATTTTAGAAGTGTGAAGAGAAGTAGAGGAGCAGACGGCAAAGCAGCTCATGGAGTGTGGTTCTGATGGGCCAAGGGAACAGGCCCGTGCGGTCCTCCATCATTCTGAAAAAAGAGTCCTTTCCTCAGGGAACAGAGCCCAAGTGCAGAAACATGAGCCCTACTGCCACCACCAAGAGGAAGGCATCCACGTTAGCCACCTGCTACAAGCCAGAAGCAGAGAAGATAAAGACAGTGAGAGACTATAAAGAAAAGTAGAAAACCAGAGCAAGAAAGAAAACATGAAGATTTCCTAAGCCAAACTTTTGAGAAATCTTTGATAAGAGCCAGTCTTCTGAATAATAAAATAGCTTTGGGTACTACACTTGGTTTTTAAAATATGCATCCATAATTATTGCAAGAAAGTTGTAAGTCTATTCAAATTTTTCTTTGATACAGGAAAACTCAATTCATGACCTATATTTTATAAAACATATACTTGAAAAGGATTTTATATGCCCTCTTCCCATTGAACTTAGCATACCGAATCTCCTCCATTTGCTTAAGAAGGGAGGTAGTGCTATACATACATTACTCAGGGCTTTAGAAACATCTATCATCTGTGTGTATACATATTAAGGTGAAGTGATTCAAAGGTATTTGTATAGATAAATGGAAGCTGCAGCTCTAGACTGTTCTCAGAAGGGACGGTAGTCTTGGAGCAACAGTGCTGCAGTAAAAGCTGCTTTATCAAGCTCTCTGCTGATTGTAAATCTTTTCCGACATTTGTAGACTGTCTTGATGGATGAACGGCACAGCGGCTTTATGAATCTTCGAGAGTTCTCCTTGAGCATCTCCCAAACTACCGCTAGGGGGAGAATCTGGCTCTGTTTGAGAAGGTCACCAGCAACAAGGATGGGCTGCGTGGCGTTACCTGAGAAGCTAGACTGCTATGAAATGACTGAAGAAGGTTGGCGTTCTGTTGTTCTCTTTCTCCGTCTCTCTTCTCCTTTCTCTCTCTCCCATCTATACACACGCACACATACACACAAATATACACAAACACATACATACACATACACAAAAGTATACACATAACACACGACACATACGTGGGTAAGGAAATGCTCTCGAGACTAAGGGTGGCAGCTTTGGATTACTTGTATCATCACCATGGGCGAAAAGGTTAAAGGACAGTGGATTTTGTGGATGGGGAGGAAGTGGAAGCACAGGAAATTAGAGTCATACAGCTCTCAGTTTATCCAAGCTTCATCATTCACTAGCTGTGTGACCTTGGGGAAGTAACTTAACCTCCCTGTGTGTCTGTTTTCTCAATTGTAAAACCCTTGTAAGGATTACACCGAAGGTCAGAATAGAACCTAGACCAGTATCCAGTACATAATAGTGCTAGAAAAATATACTGGTGATCACCACTGCTTTATGACCCTGGGACAGGCGTCATCTCCGTCCCTCAACCCTAGTGAGAAGCTCCCAGTAGCCTGCTGGCCTCCTGTGCGGCGGTGACCACAGTGCCCAGGACGTATGCACTGGCTGACCTCCCCTTTGGTCTGCACTCTCTGTGGGGTCAGGGTCCACGTCTGTTTCGTATCCCTCCCCCGCCATCCTCACTAAACAGCAGCATATCTGCTACGTGGCAGCCACTCTAGAGATATCTGTTGAAGGAATGAATAAATTGCCAATAAAGACAGTATTTATTTAATAATTAAATAAAAAGGGGAGTTTATAGTGATTCCTGCTTTCTGCCATCTAGGGCCATTTATTCATTCAATGGAATTTATTGGGTGGTGACCATGTGACCGGAACTCTGCTAACTGTTGGAAATTGAGGGATGAAGAGAAATGATCTGGTCCCCCCGGCCTAAAGCTTATGACCGAGAAAGAAAACTGAAGGTAGAATCCAATTCATACTTGAGGGAAATTTATAAACCTATTAAAGTTTACAGTATTACTGTAATTCCACATAGAGAGCATTAGTTACAATAAGCTAGTGTCATAAAATGAGTCGATATTTATGATTCCCCCATTTGTCATGGGATTGCCACAAAAATCATATGTGACCTCTTCCCTCAGTCCCCATTGTTGCCACCCTGGTCCGGGCCATGGTCCTCTCCAGCCTAGGACGTTGAGATAGCCCTCGTTGCTCTACTTCCATTTTCTACTGCACAGCAAATGTCATTTTTAACAGTAAAATCAGATCTAACTGCTTTGCTGCTTAAAACCATCCATGGGCTTCCTACTAAATTTAAAATGTGATCAGAACTTATGGGGCTCTAAACCAAGGATCTGAAAACTTTTTTTTTCCTCAAAGGATTAGGTAGTATATATTTTTGGCTTTGTGGGATATATAGTCCCTGTTCCAACTCCCCAATTCTGCCAGCATAGTGTGAAAGCAGCTGTCCTCAGTGTGTAAATGAATGAGCATGTCTGTATTCCAATAAAACTTTATTTAAAAAAATAGGCAGTAGGACAGATTTGGCCCATGGCTCATAGTCTGTTGACTTGTGCCCGATATGATCTTGCTTTTGCCTGCCTCCCTGAACTCACCTGGTACTACTCTTACATTCTCCAACTAAGCTGGCCTCGTCTCTGTCTCCCCCTCCTGTCATTCCTGCCTCCACCTCTGCACTTGTGGTGCCTCTGCCTGGGTGTCCTCCCTCGATACCTTTACCTGGTGGGCTCCTGTATTCTCACTGGGCTCAGCTTAAACATCACCTATTTTGAGAGGCTTTCCTTGACTCCTTAGCATTCTATCACATCACCTTGTTTTACTGTATCCAAAAAACTTAAATTATCTTGTTTATTCACTTTGTTGTTAATTATCTTTCTCCTTCCAGGAAAATGTAAAAGTCCTAAATGGTCTTGGTCATGCTATATCCTCAGCACCTAGGCTATTATCTGGCTGATAGACACTACGCAATAAATATTTGTCGAATGAATTTGCAGAATGAAATGGCTGTAAGGAATTAATTTGAAATAGGGTTGCCCTGAAATTATAACTGTTTAATGCCACATGGATCTGCTGCTCTGTTTTACTCAGTTGCTAGACTGGTTAGAGCAACTCTTTAGGTGTCAGGGAGGGCGCCAATGACATTGGTGAATGTGCTATGTGCTGTGACAACTCAAAGACTTTTTCACTTTTACTTTGCAGCTGCTCAACCGTCACCCAATTTCCATTCTGGCTAAAAATTCCTGTCAGATTTATTTTTCAAAAGATTGTAGCATGATCACTAAGTTTCTGAAGTTACTGAGTCTCTCTGCTCTACTGCCGCTTTAAACTATTATTTCATTTTAATTAGTTTAATTAGTTTTTTAATTTTAGTTTTTAAATATTTGATGCCACAAATCCTTCTCTCTCCCAAAAGTAAAGTGACGGGAAGACAGCTCCCAGCTTCAGCACCAAAAAATTACTGGGCAGGGCTCCCAAGCATCTATTGTTTTACTTGGAAGTAATCGCCGTGAGCCCAGGGGCCACATCTCTCCAGTTCAGTGAGGATACAAAGGTCTAACATGAGCCACAGGAGCACGGAGGACTGGTAGAGGAGAGACAGACACACAGGATGGCCCAGGTATGAGACTTCCTGGGTAGAGACAAGAGTGATTCAGGAAGCAAGGTGGTGTCTGTTTCTTGAATTGATCTCTAGCCGCATAGATGTAGACGGGAATTTAGGGGCAGAAGGGAAAAGCGCTGTTTCCAGTGTTACCCGTATTAAGATAGGACCATATAATTCTGCTGCTTGGGTACTCTTCTACCAGAATAAAGGGGTCAGGCATTCTCTCCTGTCTTACCAGACCTTTTGGTATCTTGAAAACCCAAGTGCACCGGCAGCAGTGGGTTCTAATTTATGCAGTGGTGCCTATCAGAGTGGGGTGTGGTATGAAGGAGGGAGAATCCTGATGGCTATGACAAGGGAGTTGATGGGCTTGGTTCTGAGGCGTGTGAGACATCACCTGGGGACCTTCAGACATAGTTAGCAGCAACTTGGCAAAGATTCAATACTGTGAATGACCAGGTAGAGTCAATAGCTAGTGAAGTTCAGGTAACACTTTTCATACCATTTATTTCTACATCTTCCCTTTGGGAAGTGGCCTCTGATTGGATTATACAACTCTTTCATAAAATTTGTTTTATGGTCATCTGCACTGAAGTGATCTGCACCATAATTCAGGTGCTGTCTACTCCAATCTCAGGGGCTCTGTGACATGTTAATGACATCTGTTTCTGGGCATCACTTCTGGGCTGAGACTCCAGTGACGACTGGAGGGAAGGGGCCAGTGTCACCACCTGCAGTCCTCTGCCTCGAACACAATGCCCAGGGAAGGTTCTACAGCAAGGCAGTCCACAATCTCCAAATATGGTTAGTGAAATGAGCACAAAAACTTGCAGATATTGTGTGGAATCCAGAGAAGCAAACAAACAAAAATATACATCAGTATGTTTGTGTGAGAAAAGAAAGACTATTGTATCCCTAATGCATGAACGAGCTTAGCTAAGATACAGAAGAAAATCCTCTGATTAGAAGCATCAGCCAGTATGGATCAAAATGTAATAAGGCATATCCTCTGTCCTATCAGTCCCATTCATATGAATTTATCCTAAAGAAATTGTTGCACACATGGGAAGAGATGAGTTCTCCCCTGCAGAATTGATTTTAAGTGTAGAAAAGTGAAAACAACTTAAATAGGGGATTGGTTAACTAGATGATGGTAGATCCAGATACCAGCTGTTTAAAACAATGATGTAGCTTGGTGTTTATTGATTTACAGAAATGTCCATAGACCTGTGGAGTGAAGAGAGTGATTTACAGAAAAGCATGTAGAGTTCCATTTCTGTAAAATTGTGCCCCTGAATCTCTCTGTGTAGAGATGCCCAGAGAGAGCCCTGGGACTGCGCTCACAGAAATGTCAACTGTGGTTGGCTCTGGACGGCGGGATTGTGGTGTGTGTGTGTGTGTGTGGGGAGGTGGTGATTGCATTTTCTTTCACTTAAAAAAAGCTGAATTGCTGTATTTTTAAAAGACATATCTCATTAAGAAAAGAAACAAACAAAATAGCCACATGCCTGATATTCTAGGGGCACATGGGATTGGTTGGGACAGTTGAGAATGGGGAGACTATGATGCAAAAGTCTGAAAATGTCAGGGAGAGAAAACTTAGCAGTCGGGGAGGTAAGAAGCTGCATCGCCATTACTGCAGCAAATAAATAAAGAGGTAACCAGAAAAGGGACTTTACTACCAGGCCAAACCGATAAACTGAAGACTTTTACTGAGCTAGGTGTCACATATCAACTATCAAATATCACGGCCACCTTTATTTAGCCCAGGTTGTTTTGGAAAGCAGCAACTTCCAGCAAAGCTGAGCTCTCAAGACAACCTTTTATCCCAAAGGCCACTGGCTCGGTTGTTTTTCCTCACATCTGGCATGGTAGGACTTGTTTAAAAATTAAAGTAACTGTGTCTTGAAGAGGAACTCAGGTGGATACCACTAGAGTAAAAATAAAAGACGAAGAAAAGCCTTACTTCCTTACACCCCCCTTCAGAAAGGCCTTCGCACAGTAAGACCAGGTTTGGTCCCTCCTGGGGTAAGCATCTAGCAGGACCATGTTGCAGCACCTGCCACAATTGTGATTCTTATTTATCTACTGTCTGTCCCTATGCTTGGCTACAAACACCAGGAGGGCATCAGCAGTGTCTGTCTGGTCCACTGCTGTACCTTCAGAGCTCAGAACAGGGCCAGCACAGAGCAGATGCTCAGTAAAAATATTGGATGGAAAAAAATAAAGGGAGCAAGAGAGGAAGGGAGAGGGCATGAGTGGTTAGGTTTTCAGAAGTTAGAAGCTGAGGATGTAACGGCTAATCTCTGCTTGTCTTCAACAGCCTCAAGAAGTATCAGCACATAACCTAAGCCACATGCATCTCTCATGATTCAGAACATGTTCTTCCAGGTAGACACCATGTTCATCTCGCTCAGCCATGCAGGCTAGGAACTGGTACACTCCTCACATGACCTCTCTCTGCTGACATCTCTCAAAGCTGTCCCACCTGTCCAGGCTGGGGAGTGCCATTCAGGGAAGCTAAAAGCACAGAGGAAGAGCACAGTGGGGCCACCCCTGGCCAAGACCTCATGGGTACCAGGTGCTCTCACTGCTGGATCCCAGGTTGCCCCTGTGCACAGTGGGCTGAAAGAGTCTGGAAATTAAAATACCCCTGAGGATAGCTCTTAATCCATCATAAGGCTTAGGGGGATAGACAGCCCAGCTACTTGGCCCCGTGGCTGGGATAACTCCAATGTGTATATTTGATGCCATTTCCTAAAGCTTCCCCAAAAGCATAAAACTCCAATTGCCCACTTGGGTAGCAGCTCTAATATTGCACCTCAAATTAGTTAACTTCCTTTTCCTGTACAATTTCTGACCTGCTGTCCCTATACCTTTAAGGTAAACCACATGCCCTAATCCCCATCTTGGAGTCTACTTTGGGGGAGCCTGGTATGCCCTTCATCATGGTCAGTTCTTCTCAAGGGTGCCCAGTGGACTCCTGGTGGTGAACCACCATGAATTGGTGCCCCCAAGCCACTGTGGGGATGAGTGCTCCACAGGAATTTCAAGGGTCCCAGCCCTCCACCCCATACTCAGAGGTCTTGTCATGTTTTAGGCATTCAGAAAACACCAGACTCACACAGATCTGGCTGGCCCCCGTGGAGTAGCCAGAGCCTGGGCTTGGGCCCCATAAATCAATGCCTATGTCTCTGTAAAAGGAACAGCTCATGATCTGCAAAGTTCAAAGACCATTATTTTCTGCTGATCTTCCTTCATCCAAGAATGATTTCCCAAAACAATATCCTGGAGTTTAGTGCTGAGCAGCTGGGAACGGTTTCTTGTCTGCACATACAGATAAATACAGGTGACCTTCCTTTGTGATGGATTGGTCCTGAGGGCATTCGGATACATGGGAACATGAAAATGATGCTTGGTTTGTTGGGAGATGAATTCTCTTTCACACAGATTGTGAGTCTCTTTGCTTTACCTTTGCTAAAGGGTACACTGCTGGAACAAAAATAATAATGCCTATATTAATACTATAAAGTCATTTTTTGAACGTTGTGTTTTCAGCACTGGGTAAAGCACAATGTCTCGTTTAATCTCCACATATCTTTCTCTAAGGTAGGTACTGTTATATTCTGTCCCCACTACAGACAAGGCTGTTGAGGCTTCTAGAAGGTTCAGCTTCTTGCCCAAGGTCTCACCTTGTGAAGAAGCTGAGCCAAGCATAAAACCCAGCTCTGGGCTACATTGTGTGTATAGGACCAGCTACATAATTTGCAGGGCTCAGTACAAAGTGAAAAGGTGGGGCCCTTTGTTCAACAATTATTAAGAGTTTTGAGATGGTAATAGCAGATCATTAACCCAAACGCCAGGCACTTATGAGCATGAGGCTTGGTAACTGTACAGGCCACATTCCATGAAGATGTCCCTGCTTATGTGGGCTCAGAAGAAAGTGGTATGAGTGATAACAAAGGCTTCAATGTTCGACCCTATTTAACCCTAGATCCTGAGCAACAGATCCCATTATACTGAAAGTGATTCAGGGTGCCTAGTTGTCTTATCAGAAGAGCTAATCATTTTCTGTCAGGACCTAAATCAGGTCATCTGATAGAACTGCACAAATACTTCCCCACAGCTGACTGCAAAGAGTCCATGGAGCAAACCATGGGAGTGGGAGAGGAGATTGGGTGGGCTTCTTGTGGCTCAACCAAGGCACAGGAACAAATGTGGGCTGATGTGCATGAATGTGGACTAGTCTGAGCAGGAAGCCAGAGCAGATTTGGCTAGAATTTGACCAGAGAATGGAGGCAGATGTGGCAGCATCTTATCAGCAGGACGAGGAACTATTCATCAAGTTTTGAAGCCAGAGGCAAGGACTCCACCAGCCGTGTAACTTTGGGCAAGTTCCCAAACCTCTTTGATGTTCAGTTTTCTCCCCTGTAAGATAAGGACGGCGGTAGCCACCTCTCAGGGTAGGAAGCGGTAGAGTGGATGGATGATGCGGTGACGCAAAGCTCCTAGCACATAGTAAGTGCTCGACTCAATGCCATGATGGTCTGATGGCTGTTTTCACCATGAAATTGTGGGACAGTTGAAGGAATACGTGACTTGAAGTTAGATTATATAGGTTAAATCCCAAACACTGTCTCCCATCTCTGACTTGTGTGAACTGGGAAAAGTCACTGAACGTTTTCCAGAGTCAGTGTCCCCCTCTGTAAAATAGGTGCTGTACAATGTCTACAACACGTGGGATTCTATGAGCCATACTTAAGCAGAGCATTATGGAAATAGGAGAGGTGATCATTTTCATGGCCAGTGTTTGTTGTTATAACTTTTCATGGTTTCAGTTAGAGAAGGGCTTCTTTCCCAAATTCCCACTGTCCTTGCAAATGCTTCAGGAGCCATCTTGCCTACAACTCTCTTACAGGGTGCTAAGTAATATAAGTAGCTTTTCTTCTAAAAGTTTTTTTGCAACATTTCCACATTCTTGACCCCAAATCTGACCAATTCTATTTCAATTCCTGCTCTATATTCAAACTCAGAGGGTGCTGAAAAAGAAAGCAATGAATCAGACCAGATTCTGCATAGCCAGAAGAAGCTACTCCATACAGACATCCCAGTGTTTATCTATTTTTATAGGATAATACCAATCATAAATGGACATTTGAGGTGGTTTGTGTTTTGCCGGAGAAGCATCTAACCCTCACTGAATAGCTTTGTGTTTTAAGAAATTCAATATGCATAAAAGATTCTATTTTTCTTCAAAAGTATGACATGTATATAAAGCAATAAAACCCAAAATTCTTTCCTAAACTTTAAGGAAGGGCACTGTGGGAGGAAAATTGGACATCATTTCATCATATACACATATAATATACAGAGACATGTGCAGGCTCACAGCCGCCTTGATTGTAACCACTGTCATTTACATTTAGAAGACTTTTCTGACCGATCCAAATTCTAGTCACTCACGTACAGACAGGGCCCGGGGAACCACAGATGGAAACCGGGAATGATTTTTCTGTTCTGCTCAAACTCGGCCTCTTTAATGGCTTTCCCCATCAGTTCCCCTAACTTGTTATGCACATCAAGCTTGTTTAAGAAGATTTCTGTAAACATCAAACTCAAATTCCAGGCACTAGAAGCTATCTCTCCATCAAAAGCAGCCTACTGAGCAGAGCCCCGGGGACAGTGAGCCCTGAAGTGACCTGACCTACCTTCACCTGCCCTCTCTCCTTCCCTCCAGCCTATTATTACTTCTCTGCCTCCACTGCTCCTCCAAACACCCTCCAGCACGGTGAATTCACTCTCATTTTTGCAGAATGTATTCAAAGTTGGGAAGGGATTGGGTCACTCCTGCCCTTGAGGGATCTGGTGAAGTGCATGGAGACCTAGCTCCTTGAAGCCGAAGGGAGGTTTTAGGCATCTTGCATGCAATTATTCACCTGGGAGTCTGGGAAGGTTACCATGACAACGCTTCCAGAGCCTCCTGTGTCTACATGTCATTGATACATCCCATCAAGTCAGTGAAGGGGGAAAGAAAAACCAGTCAGAGCAGTTCTTACGCTTCCATCTCTCATCTGATCTCTGCCGAAGGACTATTTTCCTTATTTGTTTGGGCATAATCTAGACGCAGCAACAGTGTCACTGTTAACACGGTGTTTTTTCACTCAAATGTATTCTAAAGCTTCAAGTCAAAGTCTAGCCTAACAGGAATTTTTCTATTTCATTCTTCACATTCTCAAGCATTATACTTAGAAGTAACTTCTGCTGCTGGCCACAGAATACTTTAATTAGTATGTACTGGACCAAAGAAGAGAGCTCTAAATTCTAAAAGCTTCCCTGATAGAAGGGTTAAACAGAGGACAAAGATAGCAGGAGCTCTGCCATAACCTTGAGTGATTTCCATAACAGTAGGTACCCATATTTCCACAGAGAGAGATAAAATATCTTGCCTTTGGCCCTTCTACAAACCGCTTCTCTGTGCACATCTTCTAAGAAAAGGAAAAGAAAAGTCCTACCTGTTTTACCAAAATAGTTCTTATTGAAAGGCAATTATGAAAAGAAATAACTGAGGATTTTGTAGTGGGAACCTTATTTTCATCAAAGCTCCACTCTAGCACAAAGTTCAGCCTCGGGCCCTCAAAGGGGGCTAGATATTCACATGGTGCCCAGCATCAGCTGTGCATTAGATACTTCGATGGCCGTCATCCTTGGAGGATCATCGTCAGAGACAATGGAAGATATTTTCATAGGTTGCAACACCCTGGTCATGCTCTGTCCTTCAGCCTTCCAACTCTAGATTCTACCCATGGAAGCGATACGGCCATGTTGATACATGTCAATAAGTTGAACAGCAATAAAACAGTCTCCTGAATCCCCAAAGAACATCATGTGCCACTTTCCAAGCCATTATGCCAATGACAAGCCAACTTGACATACCTGTTGGTGACCCCTCCATGACGTGGCCGACGTAAGGGCCTTCCCGAAAGATTGGTCTGTTGTCATTCTGATCAATCACAATGACTTCCAGAGGCACCGGCCCCTCGAGAGTTTTGCCATTGACATCAGTGGTCTCCACAAATAGCTATTTGAGCAAAGAGATTGGGGGAGAAAGAAAGCATTCATTCATTATGAAAATTGAAAGCAGGTTCTCTGGAGAAAGTATTATATCAGCAATTTTAGGAGCTCTTGGCAATATTCAAACTTTGGTCTCAATGGATAGTCACTGGGACTAGAATAGAAACTAAGCATTCCAGAATAAAAGGCAAAGATTGGTTCACATTAGATCCCCTTTGGGAAATTTATAATTAATTCATCAAATCTGTGAAGAAAGTAAAAAAAAAAAAAAAAACCAAAACACAACTTGCAATCAGCCATAGCTGAGAAAATGTGCTTACATTGTTTGTTTTTCCAATATCATAATGCTTAAAAATAATGTTATGCTAATAAAAATAATTGACTAAGCAGTTACGAACCAAGTACATTAAGAGATAACCAACAGTGTTTATGGTAATGCTTAGAAGAAATTCAGGTCAGAAAGTACTTGTAGAGGGCCTTCCTTAGCGAAAAACAGCATTTGCAGGGGCCTGCATGAGATCTGGGGATGTCTACCCACCAGGTCCTTTATATCTTTATAATCTTGGAGGATTTCACAATTCTATATGGAACTACCTTCAGATCTCAGTGAAGAAGGCATCATACAGAAACAGCTTTACTGTTTGTCCTGGGAACAAAGATTTATGCCATGGCATTTCCAGTGAATCACAGTGACCTTATATTCTCATTTTCTGTGCTTAATTCAGCCTTGATTTAACTCAGTGCTAACAGTAACACTTCTTCTTGGATATAAATGGTGATCTCTGCATAGGAGGTGATAGAATATTTTGGTCAGAAAAGAGCATCTGTATTTGAAATCTCAGCACAACTCTTCACTGTCTGTGTGACCTTGAGCAAGACACTCAATATCTCAGTTTCCTCATCCGTAAAATGGGACTAATAACAACAACCCTTATTAGGAATAATAATAACCAACAATTATCTGGTGCTTACTTAGGCTCTATACTATGTTAACCTGACCCTTATAAGGACCCTACAAACCATTTCACAGAGGAGGAAATGGAAGCAAATATAGGGTAAGTGGGGGATTTGAACTTCGGAAGTCTGCCTCCCGAGCTCACATTTCTAACCACTGAAGCACTTAATTTAAGGCCTGCCACATAATCTATCTCAAGAATGTTAGCTGCTGCTATTGTTGCTACTATTACTCTTATCGATACTATTGTCGAAACTCTCCCAAATTAGGAAAATGAAAGAGAAACACCTTTGTTACCAATCAGTACAGTCATATCCCACTTGATAGTATGGTAAACCAGTATGATCGTTTTTGAAAGTCGCATGGCAAAATTGAACACAAACCATGCAAGACTTGTATATTTTATTCCATTTAGTTATTAGCACTTCTGATCCTATTTAAGTTGCACTACATATATGAAAATATCTGCTGCAATGTTATTTCTAATAATAAAATTACACTGGCATCTCCCTAAATGTCCAGTGGAAGAGGACTAGTTAATAAATATTTGAGTAACAACATGTTAGAATACAGCCATTAAATAATTATTAAATCTGTTGATCTATTAGAATATTGAGTGAAAATAAACAAAACACTGTGTGTATCATACCTGTGTAACATGCAAATATGAACAGAATTTGAAGGCAGCAAGCAAAATGAAACCAGGTATGCGTGGGTGGGGGATTTTTTTTATTTCATTTTTCTTTAACATTATTTCATTTTTTTTCACTAGCAAATTCACAGACACACACATGGTTTCTAGGGGCAGATAAAATAATACAAGAAAAAGATTAAATTAAGAAAAAAATAAGTAGACAAAGCCTTCAAACATCTACACACAAAGGAGACTTTACAGAGAGTGTACTTTCATGCTTTAAAAAAAAAAAGCCATTATGAGAACACTGCTAACAAAGGAAATCAATCAAAATGAAGCTTTGAGGACAATTTCATGTAATAACAAAGGTCTGGCTTTTTGTCTTCCCCAAATAGCGAAGGACTTGACTTCAAATCAACCAAGAAACCTATGTCTAAGGATAACAAATCCTAAATGTCTACAAGACTTGGCCAGTATCATAAGCCACAGGTAGGATACAGAATCAGAAATCACATTTGCCAAATATACAAATATGTTGATACTTGGAGGGGAAGGCGCCAGGTCTGTCTCTGAAAAAACAGACCCTGAGGAGATACAACTGGTCAGGATGAATGCAAAATGTTGAGCTGAGTCTCCAAAAACCAATTATGCAAATAGACAATCTGATGATATTTTATGTTACAAAACTATTCAGAGTTTGACTCTCAGATTTTTTAGCAGAGAACAATATCAACAGAAGCCAAGACTTTGGGAATGGTCTCTAAAAATAGCAAACTGCTGTTAAGTGGCATTTCCTCATTTTGAAGTTAATTTAATAAAAATTATTTGAGGACTCACTACATGTCAGCCATCGTGCTGAACATTGGGTATACAGTGGTTAACAAAACAGACTCTCTAGCCTGGATAGACGGGCAATAAATGAAATAAATAAAAAAAAATATGAACAAGATGATTTCGGTTAGAGATTAGGGCTATGAAAAACATGAAATAGGTTTCTATACTACAGCTTCACTATCCAAAACTAGTAGCTCCAACCACGTGTGGCTATCGAAATTTGAATCTCAGTTCTCCTGTCAAACCAAGCATGTGGCAAGTGCTGAATAACCGCATGTGGCTGGTGTATACCATATCAGACAACACAGATGGAGAACATTTCCATCATTGTAGAGATCCAGTGCTGGGCTGGAGTAGGACTGAGAAAATGTGTGTGTTGGGGAGACATGCACCTATTTGGGATAAAATGGCTAAGGAAATCTTATTGCCAAGAGAATATTTCAGCTGAGGCTTGCATGACAAGAAAACAGTCATGCAAAATTGCACTGAAAAAGAGCTCTGGATAGCAGCAATACGAGTGGAATTTGAGGTAGGAACAAAATGGTATTAATTTGGGAGCAGGGAATGGTTTAAGATCAAGTTAGAATTAGGGCTCCACTCAACTCCAGTGGAGTAGGTTAAGATTTATTTCTATACAAGATTCTTTGCATAGAAAAATTTGAGCCAGGTGAGGGGTGAAGACTTTTCTGTAAATTGCTGGGAAGGCAGAGATGAGGGAGGGGAAAGTATGTCATGCTTTTCCTATCAGAGGAAACATAGTAGACTGAATAAAACATATAATAGGAAATATTAGTGTTTTACTGAGGTGTATGAAATTTTTAAAAATCTTATTGACAACGTGGATAAAAACGAAGCATGTGTATGCAGAAGCTGTTAGTAAATACAGCCTTATCTATCCAATCAGTTACTATAAAGAAATCTGACATTCCTGTGAGTATTCATAACTGTTCTCCTATGAAGGTCAGACCTGCAATTAGCAAATGCCAAACTTTCTGAAGCGAGACTTTTAAATTCCAGCGGGTACCTCTGATATCAGAAAATAAATGTTCAATGATGTTCTCGCCTTCCTTCTTTCTTCCTAATTGAAATACCCCAAACACACAAATCTTTACTTTGAAAAGACAAGAACAATGTTTGTTTCCTTCAAATTATATGATAGATGCAAGTGGCTGTGTTTGGGGCTTCAAAAACAAACAAGCTGGAATGCATTCACAGGGAGGCACTGTGACACTTGTTCTTCATGTTTGCAGTGAGACGCCACTTAGTAGAAACCTACTGTGAGAAAAGGCAACAAATTGGCAGAAGGCAATGGAATAATTGTTCAAAGGAAATGGAAACCACTCAGCCCCTCACTGCCTATTTCTAGACCAGACTTGAGGACTTCTATTCTTAGTTTCAACTGTTGACTTACCTGGGAATGATGAGGTGTGCAATATAAAAGTGTCTACTGTGGAGCCAGAACTAGAGGGGACACTCAATACATTACAGCTAGAAACAGTTATCCAAGGTTGGAGTGTCTAATAACTTATTCCATTGGAGGTAGCCTGAACGCTGACCAATTATATGTTTGACCAACCTCTGTGCTATGTGTTCTGGTACCTTTCTACTCAAAGTTCAGTTTCTGCTCCAGCAGTGTTGGAGTCCCAAGGGAGCTGGTTAGAAATGGAGACTCTTGGGACCTGCCTAGAGCCTACTGAGGCATTTTAACACCATTTCCAGAGAATTCACCATTTGATATCACCATTTGAGCAATGCTGTATTGGGATACAGGGGTTGGAGATGGAAGTCCAAGGGTCTTGTAGAACTTGAGAATGGCATTCTCAGGTTTAGCAACAGGAAAATAAGCTCCAAACAGGAAGCTGAGGCTGGCCATCTGCTGGGAACTCCATGGTGTGGCTCTTGGACTCATTCATCACCCCCGAGCACACAGACTAGGCAGAGTAGATGTCTGTGGATCTGTCTGGGGAAGCCTTTTCATGTACACACACACACACACATGCAGACACACCTACTTATATATATACCACACACAATAAAACAGATGCAGACACAAGAATATGTACCACACATACACGCATGCATATGTTTCCCATAAATATCAATTTTTCCAATCTTCTTCTAATATTCAACTGTGCATGATGAGCACTTAAAAAGCGTATTTTGTCTGGTCACATTCTGAGAAGCTATCAAATAGAAAATAGGTAGAAGAGAATTGCTTATTAATTGAAAAGTGAAATGTTGCAGAAAACAACATGGAGAGGCCCCAGAGAGGGGAAAGTTCACAGAGAATGGTGCATGAGGGTTGGGAGCCCTGCATCGCCTCTGCCTTGGAGTGACTGTCGGATGCCAACACCGCGGTGTTATTCTCTCCCATTGAGAAGAAATATCCCTGGGAGGGGTGACTCACTGTGCTTTATCATTAGAGGGGCTACAGAACTTGTTAAAAATTTAGATTCTTTAAAAATTTACATTTAATCCAGCACTTGGAGAGATTCTGGTGCTAGTGGTTTCCTGCCCACTCTTTGGAAAGCTTGGCCCATTGCGTGAGGGGGACAGAGAGCCCCCAAGCCTTGGTGGCAGTGGCAGGGGAGCAAAGCCCGAGGAGAGGGCTCTAAGCTGTGGAGAGAGCCCTGCACCTGTCCTCCCCGTGCACTGGATCTGGGCTCTGAGCAAGACACCCAGCTCTCTGTACCTTCATTTCCGTATTACTAATAAGGGCCTACCATGGTGACCTCGCAGGATCTTTGTGTAGATTAAGTAAAGTAACACATGAAAGTGTCTGATACAAAGCTGGTGCTGAATTTTAATTCAAATATTACTCCATATTTTTCAAGGAGCTGGCTTTAGCCTTTGCTGGTGAGGATAGAATTATTGTACATTTATAATAATTTAATCAAAATATTCTTAAATGTCACTATTTGAGGCAAGGATTTTTGATCAATTAGGAAATGTGATAAATGCAATTGCAGGTTTACCATTTTGCACTAAATGTTGTCCAGAGGGTGGTCCTCTTCCAGGGACCAAGGAAAAAACTCAGAAAGTCCTCCTCTTCCTCAAACAAAACCTTCTTTCCTGCCCCAGCCACTCCGTCACCAAGCCCTGCCACGTTGCTTGTTCTGCTTCCTGAATGCACCATCTTCTCTCCATCCACCGCCCCCCCCGCCCCACCTCCTGAGATGAGCTTCTGTCACCTCTTACCAGGGCCACTGCACAAGGTGCCGAATGCATCTTCCTGCACAGCCATGACTGCCTGCGATGGGGCTTCTAGGTCGTCTTCGTAAAATTTTTATGTATTTATGTCACCCAATCACAGACATCTTTCAATGGTTTTTTATCGCTCTGAGGATAAACAGCAAATGCTTTTGCTCTGAAAAGTCTTTCTATGATCTGGCTCCAGCCCACTTTCCAAAAGTCTCTCCATGTTACAAGGCATCCCCCTTTGTTCCTTATTATCCAGCTAAACTAATCTTTTCTCAGTTCTTCCAACACATCATATTCCTTCCCAACAAAGATGTTTTCACATATGATCCTCCTACTGAGCATGGACTTCCTAGCTATATCTCCTTCTTGCCTCTGCCCAAATTTCAGACCTTCAGATCTCAGCCCAAATTTCAAGGAGATTCTCCCTTGCCCCTCCGAACTAGCTAAGGTGTCCCTGGCTTATACTCCCATGGCATCAGCACCCTTCCTTTATAACACTTTCCATAGCATTAATCACCTATTTGTACGATAATCCAATTAATGACTGCCTCTCCGTCTGGCCCCATGAAGGCAGGGGTGTGCCAAGTGTTCTTGCCCGTTAGCCAATCCTGGAGGCCCAGACCTAATGCCTGCCACATAACAGGCCCCTGATGTGACATGGATTGCATCGAGCCCTCATCTGAAGAGGCAATACCTCTTTAAGAGATTGGAATTCAAAGTTTTGGCCTTGGCTTTGGCCATCTGTCCTTTCCCTCTATCCCTGGCATATGAGAGCTGACAGTTGGTCCAACTCCATGGACTGTAGGCCACTTGACTCTTTGCTCAGTTTTAATTGATGAACAAGAACCCCAGTGGTAAACAATATCAAAGTACATTAAATTGATTACTTACTTTTTTAAAGGAAGGGAACTAGCATTTATTTGGTGTCTACTACATGTCCAGGTTTTTTACACTTTATCTCATTTGGCTCAAAACAGTTTATTCATTGCAGCAGATAAATGTAAGTAACTTACAAACTCCATGGTCACAAAGCTGATTTATGATCATGCTGGATTCAAACTTAGGTCTGACTCCAGAATTCAGGCTTTCCCCACCATGCCCACGTTGGTTAAATGTTTTTGCATGGACTCCCTTATATTTTTTGCTTTATTCTCTTCACTAATTGTGCTATTTACTTAATAGTTTAGCTTTACATTGATTGCTATTTTTTACTCTTGCCTCATCTATGGCAAAATTATCCATGAATTTAGAAGTATGATGAGCTTATGCTTTTATTAATGCACATGAAAATACATATTGAACCACACAGTGAGCCTCTAGATATTACGTAGCACCCTGCCACAGACTACAGGTTGGAAAATATTGTACTATCAGCCTAGCTACAACGTGTTCCCTTATGAGACATCACAGACTTTCTAAAAAGAAAAAAAAAGTTATCCCTATGAATTTAACTCTCAAATGACAATAGTGAATAGAAGTGGGGCAGGGGAGGGGAGGGGATGCAAATCGCCCACCATCTGTTTTTAAGCAAAAATGCTTTCTCCAAGGACGGAGACATTAGGATACCATATGAACTTGCACTCTACTTGAGTGGGGCATGATAGATGGGTACCAGGATATTAGTCCTGATCTTTTGAGTCCTGTAGATGGGAGGAGAAAAGGGGCTTAACTGCTGAAATGGGGGAGGAGGTTAGGAAAAATCATGGGAGCCAGAAGGGAAGTGAAATTGGCAGAATGGTTTTAGCTGAAGCATGAGCACAGAGTCCACTTGGCCACCCTTCCCGGCACCTCTATTCTCCTTCCGTGCTGTCAGGGGTGGGGGACATTCCACTAGGGATGTTAGCCACCCAATCACAATATGCAAACTGATTCTTCAAACCAATTAATGCACCATAACAACAGAGATTGTTTCTACATAAAATGCTGGACAAGAACCCCTTTTAAAAAAACGAGAACATAACGAACCACATTACAAAGCACGCACCTTTGAAGCTGGCCTTCAGCTTCACAACAAGTTATTAACATCTCGCCTGTCCTTTGGCTTCTCCTCTCATCTCCAATCAGGAAAGACACAATTTAGTCTGACAAAATTTGAGACTGTGATCTTACCCAAAGGGATGAACTAATGAAAAACAAAATGTGCTACAAGATTTTTTGGGTGAAAGCCAAAATGGAGAAGCTGGCTTTTAAAAGCCATTTTTTAAAATAATATGAGACGACCCAGGCAGCAGATGTGAAGCCTGGATCAATGGAACAAGAAACAAAGCATGACGCACACAGTGCGTGGACTCATGAGTCATTCTGCAGTAAAACAATTCAGGAAGCACTTCCATGACCTTTTTGAACTTTGATTCTTCTTTGGGCAAAAATATTCAGATGAAGCAAAACACACATGCACAAATCACTTTTTTGAGGTGACACAGTTCAACCTCTGGTTGTCAGTGGACTGTGTGTGCATGCATGATTTTCAGCCATTAGTTTTTGAATCACATAAAACGAAGAACACATATTAGCTACAACTCTTACACAACATGACTCAGTTTCTCTTTTGCAGACAGAATAGATGAATGTTTTCCCTCCGTGTTACCTCTCTGTGACACAAAAATTTTCAGACACGGATGCAGCCATTTACCCCATCTCTGGAACACCTCCTTAGACACTTCTACTTGAACATGTGTACAAGTCAAAAACAGAAATGGATCTCATGCTGTTCATTCCAAATGTCTTTTGCAATAGAGTATAGTTATAATGCTGGAATCATAAACTGATCCTTGGATGTTTACTGTGTGCAGTTAGGGTTATACACAGGTGTGGCAATGGGCATCTCCAGTTAAACATGACTGTAAGTTCAGACGTAGGAACTGTATGTATGTTTGACTCACATAAAACCTTGAAATGCAGATGAAAAATAAGATGCCAGTGTTTGCTCCCAGATGAAGAAAAGATGAGAGTCTACGATTGTGAGGAGGCAGTCATGTAAGTCTGGGGCTCACTCTAGGGGGATTTCAACTTGATACCATCTTCCTGGTAGGCAGTTTAAATGTGTGTTTCAAGAACTGATCAACACATAAGTGCACATATAAGAATAATATCTATTGGATGTTGGGCGGGGGGAGGGGGGGAGGAGGGAGAGGGTACGGGTATATACATACACAAAGAGTGCAATGCGCACCACCCGAGGGATGGACATATTTGCAGCTCGGACTTGGAGGGGGGCAAGGGCAACATACGTAACCTAAACATCTGTACCCCCATAATATGCTGAAATAAAAAAAAAAAAGAAAGAAAGAAAAATATTACCACTGGCAAAAAAAAAAGAACGTCAAAGATGTTTACAACTTAAAAAAAAAAACACACATTTCTGTAAAAATTCCATGGAAATAAAGAAGCCCGCAAAGATTTTTGTATAAGTATGCTACATTGTTTATTTATAGATAGATGATTTCTAAAAGTTGAGAGTGGTTGGAAGATTTTTAAAACAGTATTTTCTACCATGGATACAATATTTGTTGTGATATGAAAGAAAATGATAAACTAATCCTAACTCATTTGATTAACTTGACAGTTAAACTGCCCTTACTTTTTGCACCTGAGTTCTTATTTATTTAATATATTATGAATTCATTTATTATAGACTCCTCTGCACAGAGATTAGAATATACTCATAGTCCAATTAAATCATAATAACTTGAGGGGCAGGAGCCCTGTTTTCTAGATATTCCTTCTATAACTAATTTAGTGCCTGTACAAAAAAATATTGATAGATATAGTCATTGAGTTTCTATTTATTTATTTTTCTTTCATAATATTATGGGGGTATGAATGCTTTGGTTACATAAATTGCCTCTGCAAGACTGAGTCAAAGCTACAAGCATGCGCATGCCCCAGACAGTGTGCACCATATCCATTAGGTGTGAATTTACCCAGCCCTTCTTCCCCTCCCACTTCATTGAGTTCCTTCACTTTCCACTTTCTTTCCACCCCCCAGCATCTCATAAAGATTGAACAAGTGTTCTTCAACAACATCACCCTGATGTTTACTGATTACTGATGTTTACTGAAATTACACTAGACTTGTAATCAGAAGTCTGCCTTTAAATTTCAACTCTGCTGCCTATAGAGAGGCTGTGATAGAATAATTCTTCCCCACCACCAAACAAGATTTCTATGTCGTAATCCTTGGAACCTGTGGATATTTTAGGTTACATGGTAAAGAGGAATTAAACTTGCTGATTGGCTGATTTTAACACAGATTAGCCTAAATTATCTGGGGGGGCCCAATGTAATCACAAGGGTCCTTAAGAGGAAGGAAGAAGAGATCAGAGTGATGGGATGTGAGAAGGACTTGCCGACCATTGCTGGCTTTGAGGTTGCAGGAAGAGACCATGAGCCAAGGAATGCTGGCAGCCTTCAGAAGCTAGGAAAGGCAAGAACATGGATTCTCCACCTAGAACCTCCAGAAGTGAATGTAGCCCTGCAGACGCCTTGATTTTAACCCAGTGTGACTCATGCCTAAACCTACGGAACTGCAAGGTAACAAATTAGTGCTGTTTCAAATCACTATGTTTGTGGTTATTTGCTATAGCAGCAATAGAAAATTAATAGAGTGGCCACATAACTCATTGTCCAAACCAGAATCTTTTTAGAATAAAAGTAGGTACTATGGACAAAGAAGTCAAAACAACAGGTGCAAACCAAAACAGTCGTAGGGAAACTGGGTCATGTGGTCATCCTATCTTATTAAGTAATTTCAGTTCTCCAGGTCTCAGTCTGCAAGTGCAACACATGGTGTTTAGGGTACCATTCTACGTGGTAATGAAATGAAAAGACAAACGAGCATGTGTAGCACAATTTCCAGCAGGTAGGAGATGCTAAACAAAGATTTGTTAGACCACAGGGGATATGGTGAGCTTTGCATGCTGTCTGTCTGGCAACACCACCACCAGCCAGGGCTACGCCCTTGGCCAAGATTTCCAAGGCAGTCCAATGAGCAACACCTTGGTAGTCTCCCAGCAGAGCAGGAGAAGGGAGGCTAAGCAAACCCACAGGATCCACTCCCTTCATCCCTGCCATAAGGGAAATCATTCACGCTCAATGGATCTTTATGTAGAAACTTGCAAATGTGGATGCAATAACCTCAGTTCAGTTCACATCTGTCAGCCATTACCCCCTCTGAAATGGCTTTCCTTTCCCAGTAATCCAAGTTTCTCTTTGACATCAATAACTTACATTTCAAGTTATTTTCCTTAGCTTTATTCACTTATCTAGGTTAAATGTTATTATAGACCAACTCCTGGAGAGTTCCCAGGGAAAAGATATTTTTAGCCTTTTGTAACATTCTTCCTCCTTCATTTATACATCTGTGTACAATCCTCCCCTTGGTGGACTGGAAATGGTGTTTATTGCTCCCTGAAAAAATTATCAAAGGAGTGATAAATGTTTCATATTTGTTAGATTACTAATTAAAGATCTTGATACTGTTATCAAATGTTCTTTGAAAAGCGTGCTCTGCTTAGAGCTGCAGTATTTCCTTTGTCAATCTGAATTTTTACTTTCTAAGTATTTTTTTCACCAAACATAATGAAAATATTTTTTTCTTATGTGTATGCATGCTCACAACCACAGTGGACTTTGAGGGCGTTTTTCTATTTAGCCTTTGAAGTGACTTTAATTATGTGGAAGAAATCTATGCAGATATGCAAAATAATTTTATTTAAGCAGCTCAGGTAAAGTCCTAGAATATCCTCTGCCTCAAGAGGGGACACAGGCTGAAAATTTTAATTGGCTCAAATAGAATTTATATAAATCATGGATGATGGAATTGTGCCAGATCCATTAAGGATATGTACAAGGGTTAAGGGGATTTTTGTGCAAAGATGAGAAACACAATGCTTTTAAAACAAAACCATAGGAGAAAAATTACAGAGGATTTTACTTCCACTTGCCCTTTTCTCTTTCTCAAAGTGAAATTCAGAGGAATAGAAATAAATGCAATACTTTTTTTCTTAGTTTACAGATTTAAAGTCATTTAGTTAAATAAGTATTAAGACATGTTTTATCACACATGATGTTGCTTAAAAATAGGAAAAACTATAAAAACATTATGTTCTAAGAAGAGATTAGTGAAATACACTATGGTATCTGCACAAAGTAGAACATTACATTGCAAAAACACATTAGAGAAGGTAAAAATAAATTAATGGTATAGTATTCATGGTATAAAGTAAAAAAATCTGACTGAAAAATAGTATATGCTATATAATACAATTTTCAAAATATAGACAAAGGTAACACACTATTAAGATTATGCTAAAATATTAACAATGGTTTTATTGATTCATTATACTTTCTAGATTTCTATGCTGGGAATGTGTTAATTGCAGAGTTAAAAAAGAATCAGTAAAGTTTATTTTAAAATTGTAACTTAGACAGTGACTATAAATTGACCAGAGTTTATTACAAACGGGGAACTCTAGGGGGCTGGGAAACTGCAGGACATCTAACATCTCCCAGCATTGATGATTAATGAGAAATAAGCAAACATTAAGTATATAAGAGATCATCAGTAATAAAGTAGAATACAAGGTGTAGCTGGCTTTTCCAGTCTTCGCAGTTCTCTGATTTGGGGCAAAAAAAGAGTCTTAACGCACTTGACGGCACTTTGTAATAATGCTCTTGTCAGAACTTGGTCTCCTCAGCTTTATTTTCCTAAATATCACCGTCATCATTGTCTGCTTTTTCTATGAAGCTTCACTTTTAATCTCACAAATTCTGAGAACCAGGAAACATCTGAGATTCCAAGAATGAGCTTTAGATTAAGGGAAACTGGACTTCAAGTCCCAATTCTATTCCTTGTCAGCCTTGTGATTTTTAAAGTTAACCTTAGAATCTCAAGTTGCTCATCTTTAAAATGGAAGAGTAGGACCTGTCTCACATAAAATAAATGTTTGTAAAGCATTTAACGAAACACCTGGCACGTGGCAAGCATTAAAAAAATTGTTGCCACCAATGTCTTTAAAGTTTTGGGTAAATCAAGAAAATGTCCCTTAACGTTTTTGTGATTCATTAGGGTTTATGATCTCAGGCAGCTAAGAAAAAAAATCTTCCACATGTTGCTGAAACTGCCTGTGTGAATCTGAAGTTCATTTAGAATTGTTGATAAGAGGAAACAGCAGCCTCATGGGGCCAAGTCCCCTGTTCCAATCTCCACGTGAGGAGTGATTGGGCTAAGGTCATGGGCCCCACCCAGCTCTCTCCTCCCCTGGGTCCTCATTCCCAGAAACAGCATGATCTGAGGAAGGTGGTCAGTGCCTGGTTCCAGGACCACACTCTGGGGAAGAGCAGGACCTGTATCACATAAAATAAATGTTTGTAAAACATTTAACGAAACACCTGGCATGTGGCATGCATTAAAAAGCATTAAAAAAAAAAGCTGGCCTCATTGTTCCTCAGACTCTCATCAATGCCCATTTCCCCATAAGACCTTCCTGGTAATGAAGGAATATTTAGGACCGCCTTACTCTCACCAATGCCAGTATGCAGTTGAGTTATCTCCTTTGATCTTCCACGTTTTTCCTTAAGCATCTCAAATCAACACACTGTCTTTGCAAGAGAGGAATCAAAATTAGCTTGTAGGTGAGTGTCAGTGCAGTCACTGAGTGGAAGAAGACTAGAGCCCACCAGCTTGAAGCCCAATCCTCGGTGTACACACTCAATCCATCAGCTGCACTTTCAAACTACATCCTGAATCTGACTTTCTCTCACTCCCTGTTGGTTACCCCCTTGGCCAAGCCACTATCTCTTACCCACGTTAGTAAGATTGTCTAGTTGCTCTTTCACCTCTTGCTCTTGGCCCCACGCTCTATTCACCACACATCTTTTCAAATTATCTTTAAATATGTTAATTGGACCTTTCACTGTTCTGCTTTCCAACCGTCTCACATCACTGTGTTCTAAGTTCTTACTGTGATCTGCAAGTTCTTAATGTGAACTTGGATAAACCTTTGATCACACCCCCCTCTCCACAGTTGCTCTAGTCCAACCACACACTCCTTCTTGGTGCTCCTTAAGACGTCTAAGTTAATTTTTATTTCAGGGTCTTTGAGGATGCTGTTCCCTCACCTATAACACTTTTTTCCCAAAGATTTTTCATGGCTTGCTTCCTCGTTTCATTCACATCTCTCCTCAAAACAGAAACCTTCCTTGATTGCTTGAGTGATCAAAAATAGGCATCCCTCTCATTGCCCATCCTTTGTCCCAGTATCCTTTCCATGGCTCTTATTGCTACAGGTGTAGTATGCAGTCATTTTTGTGTATGCCACACCTACTAGAATGTAAGCTCACAAGGGCAAGGAACATGTCTGTCTTGGTCCCACGGCACAATAGGAGTGTCTTTCAAATAGTAGATTTTCAAAAAATGTAACAAATGAATGATGAATTAGCTAAGAGCTGAGTTTGAAAGGAAATTCTCCTTTTTTTCCTAGCGGACACATCAATAGACAAGAAAGAAATGACACCTGTATTTTGAGGATTCCCTGAGGGTGAACGAACTCAGCCAAGAGGCAATGCATTAAGGATTCAGCAAAAGCACATTATGCCTATTTCAAAGGGGGGAGAAAAATAAGTTCGATGAAGTTGTTATAACTGTCAAAAGTGTGCAAAAATATTTTACATGGGATTATTCATTGTTTGGCAATGACTGCTAGCAAATGATTTTGTTCTGGCACACATATTACTAATAGGCATATTCAGATGGAAGAAAATAAAGCAAGTGGAACTTAATACAAATTCTAGTTCACCAAAGTGATACTATCTATCCCTGCCTTTATAAATGAGGCAATGCAAGTTGTAGAAATAGACTCATATTTCTCACATAAAATCCCTTTTGACTATTCTTATAACCCTGGATCAGCAACTCCTCTCAGATTTTTTACTTGTGCAAAAAAACCTTAAGCAACCAGACATGACCGTGTCATAATTAGATGCATTTTTCTTAGATTCTTCTGGATTTTAACCAAGATTGCACAATTTTATCTCTTTTTGCCAGATACCCCCAACCCAGATTAGTGCACAGGTCCTGTGCTTACGAGTACAGACAGTCCATATTACAATCAGCCTGCATTTGGCTTTGTTATGGGCAATCCAGACTCCCCTGGCACAGTGCCAGCCAAATTCCTTAAATGTCCTGGTTAGCCCAAAATTAAAGTGCCAATGTAACTTGTTCCTTTTGCTCATGACATCCCTTTCTTCATGCATCTGAGCCATATAGAGACAAAGTGGGAGTATAGTCCTGTGTACCACCTATATTGTGCAACAAATGGGTCAGTAAGCATGCCACTGTTGGGCAAAGGGTAAGTCCCATTAACCATGATTTATCTGCCATCTCCCTTCTCTTCTAAGCTTTGTTATATTGAATCATATAATCCTGCCATTTCTGTAGGTCACAGATAATCAAACATTGGTAATTCCATAGAGTTCAGCCTAATATTCTCATTCAAAAGCATTGAAAACAACAAAACCACCATGTGGCACTGTCCACGGTCCTGAACCATTACTGCAAAGGCAATGATGTTTCTCCAACCCTTGGGATAAGTCAACTTGGCTGACGTATCCCTCTCAAGCTTTGCCCCAGGTGAGAGAAGTTAATGAAGGGATGGAAGAAGTGTGAGTGTGGTGCATGTTGGGGGGAGCATTGCTACTAATTGCCAGGAAGAACAATGAGATTTTTTCGTCATTGTTGTCTGGTGAAAAACATCCTAGTTAAGAAGAGTAAACAATCTCGCCTTCTGGGAAGATGGATAGAAGACCCAGACCCTGTACCCTGACACTAGGTTTATCCCCAATACTGTGTTCTGCTATTGCTTTCCATTCAGATGCCTTCTTTCCCCTTCCCTCTATTTTAAACTCTTTTCTTTATTTCATTGCCTGTCTATGTCCTTTGCATAGATAATCCATTTGGTACACATCGTCTTCTCTTTCAGTTTAACATTTACTGAGCATTTTGTATATTTGGTCCTGATAGTAAAAAAGAAGGGAGGTTGTGAACTTCAGTCTTCAAGTGTGTCCATATTCTAGCAGGAGTGAGCAGATTCATGGAATTATTTTAACACAATTGAAGACACAGCAGTGTGAAGAGAATGTTTAATTCTGTTTTGTAGGTCAAGGAAAGTTTTCTAAATAAGGTGTTGACCGAGCTAAGTTTTCGAAGAGTCTTCCAGGAGAACAAAAACAGAGGGAGGGATGGAATCCTGGGGAGAGAAAATTGTGAGCGTGAAGGTGTCAAGTATCAAAATACTCTAGAATAGAGGTCAGCGAGTTACAGTCCACAAGCCAAATGCAGCCTGTTGCCTGCTTTTGTGAGTAAAGTATTGGAACACAGCTACACTCACTCTTTCATTTATTATCCATGGCTGCTTTTGCACCAGAACAGTAGAACGGAGTAATTGTGAAAGAGTTTGCATGGCTCATGAAGCCTAAAGTATTTATTATCTGTCCCTTTACAGAAAAAGTGTTTTGATCCTATTCTATATTATTCAGTGCAAAAGGAGGAAGCAGTAAAATATCCAGGGAGAAATATGAATCTTGATGAAGATTCCAAACCCAACTTCCCCACTTGAAGTCTTCTGTCTCTCTCATTATCATTTATTTATACAATAGATATGCATTGTGTTCCTATCATACCTCAAGTTCTGTGGTTCTGTGCAAGACCCCTTGGTTTATAATAATTAATCTTAAAATAGTCTTAAGATTTATTAAGCTCATCTGGAGCCACGATTTAGTAGGATAAAATAAGAATCACTTAATTAATTGTCAAACATGGAATAATATAATAAGGAGATCCCATTTAGATTGTGGGTGGGGATTGTTCAGAAAACGTCTCTCTGATGGAAGTTGACAGGGAAGAGGAGGAAAAGAGCCTGTGCAAATGTCTGTATCTCTGAAATACTGCAAAAAGCCAGAGGGACCTAGCAGAATGACAGACCTGCAGACGGTCTGGGACATGGGGTGGGACTGAAGAGGTGAGCAGGGCCAGGTCAAGTGGGGTCCTTTAAACAATGCTAAACATTTTGACCTCTTTCCTAAGGGCAATTTAATGACATTAAAACCCTCTCAAGGAGCCACTTAGGAAAACAATCTGGCAGTGTCTCAAATAGTTAAGCATAGAGTCACCATATATGACCTAGCAATTCCACTCCTAGACATATATCCACATGGAAACTTGTACAGCACTCTAGAGCAACATTATTCATAATAGCTAAACTGTGGAAACAACTCACTGTCCATCAATGGATGAATAAATAAAATGTTATATATATCTACACAGTGGAATATTATTCAGTCATAGAAAGGAATGGAGTTCTGATACACGCTACAATATGGGGGAACCTTGAACGTATTATGCTAAGTGAAAAAAGCTGGACACAAAAGACCATTTATTTATATGAGTCCATTTATTTGAAACATTCCTAGTAGGCAAATCCATAGTGACAGAAAACAAACTAGTGGCTGCTTAGAGGTAAAGAAGATGGGGAAGTAGGGACAGATGATTAATGGGAACAGGGTTTCCTTTAAAGTGATGGAAATGTTCTAAAATCAATGGTGGTGATGGTTGCACAACTCTGAACGTACTGGAAACCATTGAATTGTACACTCTAAATGGGAGAATTTTGTGGTGTGTTAATTATATCTCAATAAGGCTTTTAAAAATAAAACCTATTATGGGTTAGAAGGTAGAGACTGTGGCAAGGGAATAACTGTCTCAGATTTGAATTTTCAAAGATCATTCTGAAAGGCGTGGAGAATGGACTGAAGAGGTGCAAGAGGACACTGGACAGGCTAGTTGAGAGTCTACTGAAAGGGTGCAGGGAAAGATCCCGATGGTCTACACTATGGTCGAGACTTCCTAGATGGAATAACAGTGAGTGAAATTTCTGTTTACTGAGAATACGTAGAGAATGGTATGTTCTAGTTAATTTTTTTTTTTTTTGAATCAGAAGTTGAGAGTAGGAGATCTTGGTTGTAATCCTAAATCTACCACAGCGGTAGCTGGTTCTGAGACCCTGGGCTACCCGCCATCTCCATTCTCTCATTTGCAAAATGGCAATAGTAACATGTGCCTCCTACACATGGGCCAAATTAATATAAATAGATATAAAAGTACTTTTCAGTGTACAGGAGTATATTCCATGTGGATGCCAGGTTTTAGAGAACTAAAACTCAAGGATAAACACTCAACACCAACTAAATTAAACAAAGCATAATCCTTCTCTGCAAATTCAGGAGGCTGTTCTAACTCCTGAGGGCCTCAGAATCACTGTTGTGAATATCAGTGATTAATTATAACCTGTAGGTACTAAGAAAGTAGGAGATGGTCCTGACGTTATAATGACTGTAGAGTCACAGGCTGAATAAAGCTTTTAAAAATGACTACATTAGTAAAAAGAAAGTCTAGATGTTGCCTTCCCTGACAGGTTTCTTGACACTCCCAGAGTTAATCCCTCCTCTGGGTGCCCCCTGCTCACTGCAGAGACCTTTATGACAGCTCCTGGGACATTGTTGGCAGGTATAAACTCCTACATCTCCCACAAGACCCTCAATTATTTGTGTGTTTTGTTGCTTTTCCCCTAATGTCTAGTATATATGAGGTGCTCAGTATTTGTTGGTTGAACAAAGGAAAGAAAGAAATCAATGAGCAAATGAACCATCATTGAATGAGTCCACTAGAGCTTTTTGTTTGTTTGTTTGTTTTTTGTTTTTGGAGAAATAAGATACAAGCAATACTCCCTGAAGCTGGCGATTCATTTACACACTCTGGCTGCTCTAGAACTATTGAAGCAATGGCCTCACTGCAAGGTGCACACTGTCTGCCTTGCACATCGGTTCCTTTTCCATGGAGGGGTAGCAAGTGCTGCTCCAGGGAGACAGTGGCTGCAAATGTCAAAGGCTCTAATCTCACTGACAGCATGTGTCTGTAGCTGGAGGACTCTGTTTCCCTCCTCCTGTGCTCCTGAGCCCTCTCAATTATCCCAAGTCTCTGGCTTTCCCAGTAACAGCCCCTTATTTTCCTTTGGCCAGTTATTTTTTTCGCTAAGTGAGTTTCCAGTTTACAGCCAGCCATACTGAATTCCCTACTCTCTCCTGTTGCCTTGCGTGGCTGACCCAGAGGCTCCTTCTCAGTCTGCCTCGCTCTGGCTCTAATCCAGGCTCCCACCTACTGGTGACCCATGGGCTGGATCTGGCCCTGAGATATGCATATGGAAGCAGTCCTTACAATGCTCAAAAATTTATTTGCCAATGTCTTAAGACAGGAGTGTTTAATGAATTCCAGATTTCCAGATTCTCCCCCACACCAAAAAAAATTAATAGTAATAATAAGTACATATGACATCCAAGACAGCTGAACTCCAATGCAGGTGTGACCAGCTGTGCTATGTACAGTAGAATCATTCTAGAACTACCCAAAGCCTAGTTCCTATGATGCCTAGCTTTTACTGCAGATGGGCTGTATTAACCACCTCATTTACATAGGGCTTTTGAAGGTTAGGAATGTGCAGGTGAAGACCTAGAAACAGTGATCTATTCACTTAGCCCCTAAGGTTTAGCCTTGACCTGGTCTTTAACTTAGAGCCTATTCAAAGTTTCCCTGACCTTTTGTTCTTAATGCCATACACAATTTTTTTCTCTTCACCTGTCTTGTTCCTTATCTGGCATATTTTTTTGCTTCTCCTATTTCTGACACAGCTTTGCATATGTGACATGATGTTTTATGAAACTTGCTTCACTCCTTTATCACTAGTTTTGTTTAGTAATTTAAATCTTATTCTCCTTGTTCTAAATGAAAAATATTGAGAGTTTAAATATTTTATATTTCTCTGTCCAAGAAGTACGTTGTGAAGTAGTGATTTACTATTCTCTGATATTCAATTCCATTTGTTTTCCATATGCCCAGGAACAACAACAAAAAAGCTTCTCCTGCTAGGATAAGAGAAACCAGCTCGCTGGACATAGCCACACCTGCTTTCCTTCACTGGCTTTGGTAACTTCTAGGTCTCTACATCTCAAACAGTAAAATCGGGATGCTACCTTTGCCAGGCAGAGAAATGCTGGGGAATGAAGGCCAAAATAGGGAGTGTCAAAGTGAATCCTAGACATCAAGGCTTTGATTAACAAACATGCCAAGATTTTTTAAAAAGAACAAAAATTATCATATTAGCAGGTAACCATGAGCATCATGAGAAAAAATGTCCCTCTCAATTGTAGTCAAGTAAGAGACAACAAGAAGCAAGAAAAGGGTATTACTTTGTAAGATGTTTGCCCATACAACTCTTTTCCAAATGTTGCTCAGGCATGGATTGAAGGATGAATGTCTATCTATTACGCTGAATATATATATATATATTTTTCAACATATCTTAATGAATAATGATTAAATACTAATTTTTTTTTGGTGGGGGTTTTTCTTTTTGTTGTGAGCTCTTCCAAGTCAGGGACAAGATCTTATCTATCTGTGATTTGCTAGTGTACAGCACAGGGTTGGACTGAATATCCCCATAAAATCCCAGCTGTGACTTCAAGAGGAAGGTGGCACCATTGTCTGCCATCTGAGAGAAAATTGCTTGTATCCAAGAGTACTGGTGCCTCGCCATTTGTTCCCGGCAGACATTCCGGAGTTCAGAAGGACAGTACCAGAGCTCACCAAGAAAATGCCCCCTTTGATTTCCATGAGGCCAGATGAAGAGGGTGCGTTACACAGCAGACTCATGGGGGCCAAGAGCTGCCCCTGAGTAGGCATCCGGGCACCACGCTGAGATTCCTTTCCGAATGTCCCAGAGGCCAAGTTTGAGCAACAGAATGAAAGCAGAAACTTGTGTTAAACAGATAGAATCAGAAGGTTTCACCTGGTATCTTTCATTCAAAATCAAACCTCAGAAGATTATGATTGTCTAAACTCTGTGTGAATTCCTAGCTTATTGCTTCTAGAAGAGGAAATATAGGTAACTCAGTTTTCATAGCAGAAATTACTTTTAATCAACAGTTGAAGGCAGACAGCTTCCAAATACTGAAGTTCACCAAGAATATATGAGAAATGGAGTGACGTAATTTAAACTTAGAACAATGAGAGAGAAGGTGGACCAATTTCTCCAGATAACACACACCCAAGAAAAAACAATAAGAACTTTCTCACTGGAAATGGGCCCTACAGAACCTCATCTTTTCTAAATAACAGCTGTAGCAACAGCTTAAACTTATTAAATACTCCATATGTTTTAGACACTGTGCTGTCCCAAATACTTTATCTTTTCACTGTTTCTAATTACTCTATGGGTTAGGTATCATTACCACCCCATTTTGCAGAAAGAAAACTGAGGCTGATTGTAACTGCCTTCAGTGATGTCTCCTTTGGCTAAATTCCAGTAACCCAAATCCAAACAAAAGCAGTATCGACTACCTGGGGAGGATCTGGGACAAAAGTTGGGTACCAGCGCCAGCCCTGTTCCTCACTAGCGAGGTGACCTTGAACAAATTACACAATCTTTCTGGGCCTCAATTTCCTCATTTGTGAAAGGAGAGCATTGCTGTGGTAGATCAGAATATGACTTGCAGCTCTTGGCTGGCTCTCACTGTCACATACCTTGAAATGTCTCCAGGAAAGTTGGCAGGGAAGAAAGCCCAGCCCCCATGACTTTGGGCTTGGCCATGTGATTCGCTTTGGTCAATGAAATTCAAGCACGTGTGACATAAGCCAAGGCTCTAACTGTGCTCAGGTGGTTTGGCTTGGGCTGTTGGATTTCAGGATCTACTGTGATGGGTCTTTTCAGTCTCAGCACTACTGACATTTGGGGCCAGATAATTGATTACGGGGGACTGTTTTGAGCATTGTAGGATGTTTAGCAGCATCCCTAGCCTCTACCTACTAGACACCAACAGCAGCCCCTCCCCTGCAGTTGTGACAACCAAAAATGTCTTCAGAAACTGGCAAATAATCCCTGGAGAAGACAATTACCCAGTTAAGAATCACTCTGCTGTGTCCTCACTGTTGGGTAGCCACTTGTTCAAGAAGAAAAAGGAAGCCATGAAACATGTCAGAACCCAAACCAACCTGGAGCCCAGCCCAGCACAGATGAACCTCAGATGACCAATAGATATATGGATGAGAAACATAAATAATATGAGTTATCATAAGCTACTGTGATTTTGAAGTTGTTTGTTTCATAGCAGAAATAACCCTGACTGATATTCCGGCTGTGAGGACAAAGTCAAACACATGGTAGAATGCCACGCAGAGTGCATGAGCACACTGGAGGCACTTGCTGCTGATATCCTTAACATTAGACTCTGTAGATTGCCTTAGGTAGTGAGCTGGCATGTGATGCATCTTGCCTCTACCCTGCAGGATTATCCCCCAGCACCTTCTCAGCGGCCCTCACTACTGTGCTCCCTGGACCACACTCCCCAGTCCAACCATTGCATCCAAGTAGCCTACACCTGTCCCACTCTTGCTTCCAGAATAAGTGTCCATAGCCAGGCTGATTTCCTCCAGCTCTAGGTAGTAGCCTTGATTGCCTTTTGCATGTTCTCCCCTTTCTCCCGGTGTTTGATGCCGAAAATCCAGAGCCTTGATATATATGGAGTAGTTTAAACTACACTTATTCAGTATACTTATTATAATGGCAATTATTCAGCAGTTGTGTACGTGCATTTTAATATATGACACTCATATATTAGCACAGTTTCTGGCATTGATTCCTCTGGGATGGAGGGGTGAATGAGGAGTGAACTGAAAGAACACTCACCCATCATAACAAGCACACCAATAATGTAGATATAAACTGATGGTTACCTGACCGGGCGCAGTGGCTCAAACCTGTAATCCTAGCACTCTGGGAGGCTGAGGTGGGTGGATCATTTGACCTCAGGAGTTTGAGACCAGCCTGAGCAAGAGCAAGACCCCATCTCTACTAAAAATAGAAAGAAATTTGGCTGGACAACTAAAAATATATAGAAAAAATTAGCCGGGCATGGTGGCACATGCCTGTAGTCCCAGCTACGTGGGAGGCTGAGGCAGAAGGATTGCTTGAGCCCAGGAGTTTGAGGTTGCTGTGAGCTAGGCTGATGCCACGGCACTCTAGCCTGAGCAACAGAGTGAGACTCTGTCTCAAAAAAAAAAAAAAAAAAAAAATCGATGGTCACCTAGAGCCTTGTTTAAGTCAAAAAAGATCCAGGTAGGTTAGCCAGAGAATATGTCACTAGGTGATATGGAAAGAAACACTTAGAACCCAATGATAGTGAAACTACATTCAGAATAGGACAGAAGTTTTCTTAGAGCTTAGGGTTTTTTTTTCCTAATCCAGAGTTTACAACATATTTGGTGATTCTTTTATTCTCCCCCAAAAAAAAATCTTTCACAAAGCATACATTGATGATGAAATATGTGTTTGTTAGTATGTAATACTATTATACCAAACAACATCTATCACACTTGGTCATTCAGGGAAAGGAAGCAGTGATTTCACAGGAAATGATTAGTATATGTACAGGGGTTGCAGGTGAGGTTTAAAAACTATGCGTACCTTTAGCTCCAAGGTTCTGCACTATTGTTTGGGATGCGCAGCTTTGTCCCCTACATAAGCCATGACATTAAAGTTTAGTATAATCAATTCATCTTCAGATTGGTAAATTCCACATGCAGTAGAATTCTCAGCACACAAACCTCAGTTTGCCAGAGGGCCTGAGGGTCTGCCCTGGGTTCAGTGGAGAGTGCAGGTAAGACACCATGCTTACCTTACATGAGCTCCCATGTATGAATTTAGGATGAGTGATGATTGCAATTATAGTAAGCATCATGCACAGAGAGGCTACTATTATGCTGGACATTCTTCTGCATTCTTTTTAAACAATTTTATAGATTTAGGGGGTACAAGTGCAGTTTTGTTACACAAATATAGTGCATAGAGATGAAGTCTGGGATTTTAGTGTAACCATCACCCAAACAGTGTACATTGTGTCCCTTAAGTAATTTTTCATCCGTCATGCCCCTCCCACCCTTCCATGTCTCTGATGTCTATTATTCCACTCTCTGTTACTCCTCACCGCCACTCTGCAATGTCAGCAGGAGTGCCCACTTTGTGGTTGAGTATAAGTACCTTGCCTAAGGTCACACAAGGTGGATCTGGATTCAAACTCTGTTCTGCCCAACTCCCAAGTCCTTTCAAGGACATATGACATTGCTCAGAGTAGAGGCTGAAGACGAGAAGGCGGATGCCTGAGAGCCGACAGGAACCACTGATTGAAGAAGAGCGTGTGTGAAAGAGCCGGGAGCAACACCCATTGCAGGTGCAGTGTCCCAAAGCCCCTGGAAGGAGCTCGCACCTAATGTGGAGTGTGGAATGCAGAGACGACGCCTGAATGAAGACTACAGCAAGAGTTACCCTTGAGAGCAGCAAAATCGCCCATGCCGTGCAGTACGGAACCGTCTCTCAGCGGTCCAACACAGCCATTTTCTTCTCTTGTTTTGGAGCAGATGGCTGGCCTTCAGCTGAGCCCCAGATGAAGTTGTGGGGTTATCTTTACAGCGTGTAGGTGAAAAGAAAAAAAAAAAAACGTAATACCATGTCTTTGAATGCTAGCATCACACACTCAGCTTAAAGATACACTCTCACTGTGAAACCATAGCAGTTGTTCAGGTTGCTTCTCCCTCACTAAGGGCATGTGCCTACTGAGTAGAGAGGGAGAAGAATCGCTCACCACCCACACAATTTACATAGTTCTCTCTCTCTACATTTTTCCAAGCAAAATATTTGCCTTTGCATAAACTAAATGTGCATACAATGTAACTGTACCCTAGTGACTTGGGCCTGGATTTTCTGCCTATAAAGAAGGGTAGACGGCATCCACAAGGCATAGATTGTTAGAAAGGGCCGTGTAGGAGGTAAAAGCATCTATGATGTTATCTGCTTATCTATAGGCTGCCATGAGATTTGAGCCAATGGAAATGGCTTCAGTAAGCTGGGTAGCTGACCACATCAACATGCAATCTTGGGGAATACTCTGCCCATAAAGGGGCACAATGATCATATTTAACAAAGGAGCTGGGATCCCCAAACCTGAGAGGGTTCTCTGTCCTGGAAATCATCTGATCTAACTTTACATATTATTCCAGCTCTCTTAGTTTAGGATATTACTTTCTCATTATCACACTTGTTTTGAATATCAAATCATTTTTATATTTCTCCTATACGTTCCTCTAATCAGCTGTCACCCATTAAGATATATTTGTAACTTAAACATTTGTACCCCCATAATATGCAGAAATAAAAAAATACATTTGAAAGAATTAAAAAATTCACATTTTTGTGAATCATTACTCTAGTTGGGAAGATATTTGGTGAAAAAAGAGGAAGAATACAAAAAAAATATTATAGATTGTCACTTTCCCAAAGTGTGGTGGGGGGTGAACAAAAGTTTATTAAAAATAAATAATAGTAGACATAACATGCATAGCTCATTACACTTGGGCATATTTTTGATTAGGGCAATGCTAGACAACAGCTCTTCAAATGAGATTTGACAGCAGGTAAATTACACAGTGTAAGGGTTTAAGTTGATCTACAGACAACAATGTCTTGATCATAAATAGGATTTGTGTGCTGGAAAATACATTCTATCATTAATGAAATAGACAAATGAACTGAAAAACATCCTATTGCGCCATAGTTTTAAGTAGCTTACCTTAGCAATGTAATATGGGTAGTAAGTCATGCATAAAACCCTGTAAAAGCTCATTAAGTCAGATCAGTTTATTCAAAACAGCACATATTTCAAGTTACTGTTCTTCCTTAGCCAATTCCAGACACTATTGTGTAACAACATCAGCTGAAATAATGGCAAATCAGGCAATTGTAATTCATTACAGGTTGTGTCCCTCCAGAACTCTTGCATTTTGAATTGGTAATACCAAGGACTCCAAACATTTTATGTTGGCAAAGATCCTTGAGAGTCACCTATCGGCACTTCCTATCTAACTCTCCCTGTCAAAATTTCTTTAAAAAAATCTTCCATAGCCTGGGGCCCTTCAACTTTGGGCTAAGAACTTTTAAAATGGCAGTCTCAATCTGTTTTGAAGAGTCTTATTGCTTTATTAGGTTATTAGTGTGGAATAATCATACTGAAAAGGCAGTTGTTAGATTTCTGGAGAGCTGAAAGTTTAGGGGCAATATGCTTACGAAGGGTGGCTGTGATCCTTTGAGTGGTCTATAGAGAAGGTTGAATATGTCAAGTTGGATATCAATATCTACCTTTGCAGAATTCACAATTTCAATGATAATTGCTCTCAGAGATCTCAAGTCACCAACACATCTCGCAAAATATCAATAGCTGTGAAATCTACTATTCAGAATTTAAAGACCCCTCTTTAAAATAGGGTTGTCATATACTCAATTTTCCTACCTATACATAAGCAAATGGCTCAGAGGAGATACTTACAGGTGTTCAAAAACATTGTGCAGGCCGGGCGCGGTGGCTCACGCCTGTAATCCTAGCACTCTGGGAGGCTGAGGCGGGTGGATCACTCAAGGTCAGGAGTTCGAGACCAGCCTGAGCAAGAGCGAGACCTCGTCTCTACTAAAAAATAGAAAGAAATGATCTAGACAACTAAAAATATACAGAAAAAGTTAGCCAGGCATGGTGGCACATGCCTGTAGTCCCAGCTACTTGGGAGACTGAGGCAGGAGGATCGCTTGAGCCCAGGAGTTTGAGGTTGCTGTGAGCTAGGCAGATGCCACAGCACTCACTCTAGCCTGGGCAACAAAGCGAGACTGTCTCGAAAGAAAAAAAAAAAAACAAAACACTGTGCAAACCCACGAGCATGTGCATGGGCTTCCCTTGTTATTTGTGATGCTAATGCCAATCCTTTCTGCA
>CAUYSK010117178.1:0-22769 GCA_963575035.1 Avahi laniger
TCTCTGGGAGGCCGAGGCAGGTGGATTGTTTGAGCTCAGGAGTTCGAAACCAGCCTGAGCAAGAGCGAGACCCTGTCTCTACTAAAATTAGAAAGAAATTAATTGGACAACTAAATATATATATATATATATATATATATATATATAAAATTAGCCGGGCATGGTGGCACATGCCTGTAGTCCTAGCTACTCAGAAGGCTGAGGCAGAAGGATTGCTTGAGCCCAGGAGTCTGAGGTTGCTGTGAGCTAGGCTGATGCCACGGCAGTCATTCTAGCCTGGGCAACAAAGCGAGACTTTGTCTCAAAACAAATAAATAAATAAATAAAATAAAATAGTCGTGACTACTATGCACTGCTACTACTGTGTAGGGCTCTAATGAAAAAGAAGACAATATGTAAGAACAGAGGGGTAATATAAACAGTGAGATGAAACTCCAGGAAAGAATCAAAAAGAAATGTTATAATTGAAAAAAAAATAACAGAAATGAAGAATGCCTTTGACAGATCCATCAGTAGATCCAAAATGGTCAAAAAGAATCAGCAAACTTTGTGGCAGGTCAATAGCAACTTCGCAATCTGAAATTCAAACAAACAAACAAAACAAGAACAAAAACACAAAACATCCAAGAATTTGGGGTACCAAATATAAAATAAATGATATATAAAGATGTAACATATGTATATTTGGAATACCAGAAGAGATGTAATATTAAAAGCACAGTAGAAGAAAATTGGAAGTGATAATGGCCAAGAATCTTCCAGAATTAATGACGTACGCCAAACCACAGATTCAGAAAGCTCAGAGAATAAGCAGGACAAATACCAAAATAAATAAATAAATAAGTAAACAAAAATAATAATTAACAACAATAAAAACACCTTGTCATATCATTTCCAAACTGCAAATATCAAACACATGACAATTTTGGAGGCCTCGAATAGGAGTGTACAGAAGTATTACATTTAGAGAATCAAGAACAAGAATTACATTGGGCTTCTAATTAGAAACCATGCAAGCAAGAAGAAAGAAGAGTGAAATTTTGAAGTGTTGAAAGAAAAAATCCAACCTGGAATTCTATAACTAGTGAAATTGTTCTTCAAAAGTGAAGTAGAAGTAAAGACATTTTTAGACAAACAAAAACTGAAGAAATATATTACCGATAGGATTGTGCTCCAAGAAATAGTAAAATGTTCATGAATGGTGTAGTATTATTTGCATGCGAACTTGGATTGTTTAAAAATGTGACTGTAAACTTGACGGCAACCACAGACTTAAAAAAATATATAAATGATGAACTAAGAAAGAAAATAAAATAGAATCTTTGAAAATTAACAATTATAACCAGAGAAAGCAGATCACTTTCAAGAAAAGAGAAAACAGAAGAAAACAGTTATAAAGATGGTAATTAATCTAACTACATTAATATCACCTTTAATATGATCAAAAAATACCAGTAAAAACAGAGACGGTCAGATTAAAAAATAGACCCGACTGCATATTGTTTACAAGAAAGCCCTTTTAAGTGTAAAGAATGAAGTAGGTTAAAAGTAAATAAATGGAAGATATACATCATGCTAACATCAATCAAAAGAACGTTGTGGTAGCTTATTAATTTTAGGAGAAATAGACTTTAGAACAAGGAACATTATTGTGAATAAATAAATGCATTGCATAAGGATTCAAGGTTTAATTCTTTAAGAAGACATGAAAACTCTAAATACTGATGAAATGAACAACAGAGAGGCAAATGCATGAAAATTCCAAGGTGAAGTAGTCAAACCACCATCGTAGTTGAAGATTTGAACACCTTTTGTCTGTATTTAATAAACCAGTAAGGCATAAAATCAGTAAGAACATAGGTGACCTGAACAAAACTATCAATCAGCTTAATCTAATTGACTTGTGTAGAATATTTCACTTAAAAACAGGAGAATATACATTTTCTTAAGCCCACATGGAACATTCACTAAGATTCAGCACATTCCAGGGTGTAAAACATACATAACAAATTTAAAAGAATGGAAATACTACAAATAATGTTCTTAGACCATAATGGAATTATCCTTGAATCAATAACAAAATGACAGCTGAAAAATTCCCAAGTATTGAGAAATTAACACACTTCTAAATAATACATGGTTCAAAGAAGTTTCAAGAGAAATTACAAAATACTTAGAAATAAATGAAAATGACAACACTACTCAAAATGTGTGGGATGCAGAGAAAGCAGCACTTAAAGTGAAATTTAGAGCACTAAAAACATATATTTAAAAAGAAAAAGTATCCAAAATCAATAAGCTAGGCTTCTACCTTAGAAAAATAAATACAAAAGAGCAAAATAAGTCTAAAGTAGAAGAAAATTAATAATAATAGTAAATCAATTTTCAACAAATTAAATCATCCTCACATTCCCCATATACATTAAAAAGAATATGAGAAATATACTAAACCACACTATGTCTACAAATTTAATAATTTAGGTAAAATGGAGTAATTCCTTGAAAGACACGAGAAACACTCTCAAAGAGAAATAAATATCCCTGTATCTTATAAAGAAATTGAATTAATAATTAAAAACCTTCCAAGAGACAATATTATTCAAGATCTATTATGCTCTTTACATATCACTTTATTCACTTTACTAATATTTAGTTAAGGTATTTACATTTATGTTCATGGAATATATTGTTCTACGATTTTCTTTTCTTATAATGTCTTTTCTGATTTTGGTATTTGGTTAATACTTGCATTGAAAAATTAGTTGAGAAAGTAGTCCCTCTACTTCCAATTTCTGGAAAAAATTGTGGAAAATTGGTATTATTTCTTCCTTAAATGTTTGGTAGAAATCCCAATGAAATGATTTAGATTGAGAGATTTCTTTATCAAGAACTTTTAAATTAGGGAATCAATTTTTACAATATTTATATGGCTATTCAGATTATTTATTTTATCTTGGCTGAGTTTTCGTAGTCATACACATCAATATGAACTCATGATCTCTTCATATAGATACAGATACAGATATGTAAGTATTTATAAATATGTATTTAGATACAGGTTATTACATACATATATTTCCTTGTTGTGTCAGCTTAGAAGCAGTAACACCCCAGAAGCAATGAGCACACCTGTTACTTAATTCTGGTTTCTAAAACATTCACCAATAAAAGCAATCTGTATTCCTTAAAAATGCTAATTCTTGAAGTAAGGGAGGAAATACACAAGATGAACCTAGAATATTTTTTTGTTGAAGTAAAATTCACATAACCTAAATTCCACCTTTTCAAATTGTACATTTCTGTAGCTTTTAGAACATTCACAGTATTTGTGCAATCATCACTGCTATCTAATTACAGAACACATTCATCACCATACCAAAAGACCCCATAACCATTAAGCAGTCCCTCCACAATCCCCACTCCTTCCCAGCAATGAATATTAATTATCTGCTGTATGTTCCTATGGATTTACCCATAGGACATTTCAAATAGATGCAGTCATAATATATGTGGCCTTTTGTGCCTGGCGTTTTTTATTAGTACAATTTTTTTAAAGATTCATTCATGTTGCAGCACCTTTCTTATATTTTATGCCCAAATAATATTCCATTGTATGGACATACCACATTTTTTATCCATTTATCAGTTGATGGACATTTGAGTTGTTTGTACATTTTGGCTATTGTGTATTGTGATATAAATGTTAAATTTATAACTTTTTGTTTGAACATCTGTCTTCAGTTTGGGAGGATATATACTAAGGAGTAGAATTTCTGCATCGTATGGTAATTATGTATTTAACTTTTGGAGGAACTGCTGAATTGTTTCACATAGCAGCTGTACTATTTTACAATTCAACTAAAGATGTATGAAGACATCAATTTATTCATATTCTCACCAATGTTTATTATTTTCCATTTCATTTATTATTTCCATACTAGTGGGTGTGAAATGTTATCTCAATGTGGTTTTGATTCATGTTTCGTTAATGATGAAGCCTACAGAGCATCGTTTCATGTGATTAGCCTTTTATCTTCATTGGAGAAAATGTCTATTTAATTTCTTTGTCAATTTTTTAATTGAGTAGCCTTTTTTTGTTATATTGCAGTTTTTATAAATATATTATCTATACTAAAACCTTATCAGATAGATTTGCAAATATTTCTTTCCACTCTGTGAGATGTCTATGCACTTTCTTGATGGTATCCTTTGAAGTTCAATTTTTAAAATTTTGAGAAAATCCAAGGTATCAATTTTTTTTTCTTTTGTTGCTTGTGTTTCAGGTATTATATTTAAGGAAGTATTGAATTATCCAGGATCACAAAGATTAGCAACCATGTTTCCTTCTAAGAATTTTATAATTTAGGTGTGACATTTAGATCTTCTATCCATATTGAATAAATTTTTGTATATCAAATGAGCTATAAATTCATGCTTTTGCATGCGTATTTGTCATAGCATCATTTGTTGAAGAGACTATTATTTTCCCATTGGATGCTCTGAGCACCTTTGTCAAAAATCAAGTGATTGTAAATGTACGAGTTTATTTCTGTACTCCTAATTCTATTCCATTGATCTACACGTGTATCTTTATGCTAGTACCACACTGTTTTGGTTACCATAGCTGTATATTAAATTTTGAATTCAGAAAGTTTGAGTCCTTCATCTTTGCTTCTTTTCTTTTTGAAGATTATGTTAACTACTCAATATTGGTTACTGTTCCATATTAACTTTAGGATCACTTTGTCCATTTATGCAAACAATGGCACCTGGAGTTTTGATAAGAATTACATTGACTGCCTAGATCTATTTGGGGATTATGACCATTTTAATAATTTTAAATATTCTAATGCACAAACTCATGGTGACTTTCCATTTATTTAAGTCTTCTTTAATTTCTTTCAATAGCATTTTGAAAATTTTAGTGTATAAGTCTTCCTTCTCTCTATTTAAATATAATTTGTATGTATTTTGTTTCTTTTCATCCTATTGTAAATGGATTTGTACTTCTAATTTCATTTTTAGGTTTTTCATTGCTAGTGTAGAGAGATATAACTGATTTTTATATTACTCTTGTATACTTACATTCTTGCTAAACCAGTTTATAAGCTCTAATAGTTTTTTTTTAATCATTCTTTAGCATTAACTATATAAAAGATCATGTTGTCTTATGAGTAGATATAGTTTTACCTACTTTTTCCTTTTCAATTTGACACATTATGTATTTTGTGTTTGTTTGCCTAATTGCCCTGGTGAACTGCCACCACAAATTTGGATAGAAGTGGTAAGAGCAAATATCCTAGTCTTATTCCTCATCTTTTGGGGAAAGTTTTCAGTTTTTCACTTATCAGAGTGATATTAGCAGTGAGTTTACATAGATGCCTCCTTTCAGGTTGAAGAAGATATTTTCTATTCCTAATGTAAGAGTTTTTTTAACCAAAAAGGGAGTTACAGTTTGCCAAATACTTTTTCTCCATCTATTGAAATTATCATGTTCCCCTTCCATTCTGTTAATATGGTGTATTAAATTGATTGATTTTGTTTGTTGAACCACCATTGGATTCCTGGAATAAATCTCAGTTGTGATGGATAATACTTTTTATATGTGCTGGATTCAGCTTGCTAGAATTCTTTGAGGATTTTTGCATCTATATTAATAAGGGATATTGTGTATTTTTTTCTTGTGATGTCTTTGCCTTTGGCATCTGGGAAATAATGGCCTCATAGAATGAGTTAAGACATGTTCTTCCTCTTTGGATTTTTTTGGTAGACTTCGAGAGGGATTTCTGCTCATTCTTCTTGAAACACACATTTCATATTATTTACCAGGGCACACATCTTGTCTTGGGATTTTCTTCCTTGGGAGTTGTTTGTTTTGTGTTGTTTGTTTTTACTGATTCAGTCTTCTTACTTGTAATACATCTGTTCAAGTTTTTTTTTTTTCTTCTTGAGTTAGTTTGTCTTGTTTTTGTATTTCTAGGAATATATTCCTTTCATCTAGGTTGTCTAATGTGCTGGTATAGAACTGTTCAAAGTACTTTCTGACAATCCTTTCATATCTGAAAGGATAGTTGCCATATACGAATTTTCAGTTCTGATATTAGCAATTTGAGATATTTAGTCTTTTGTTCTTTTTCAGTTTCATTAGATTTTGTAGAATATGTTGATCTTTCTAAATTAAAAAAAAAAACTTTTGCTTTTGTTGATCACCTCTATTGTTTTCCTATGTTCTATTTTGCTTATTTTACTATCATCTTTATTTTTTCCTTTGTTGGCTCTGGGTTTAGTTTGCTCTTTATTTTCTAGTTTCTTAAGGAGGAAAGTTAGATTGAGATCTTTCAGTTTTTTTGAACGTAGATGTTTATAGCTATACATTTCCTTCTAAGTACTGTTTTCACTGTATTAACATACATTTTGATATGTTGTATTTTCATTTTAATTTTTCTCTAAGTATTTTTTAATTTTACTTGTGATTTCTTCTTTGATCCATTGGTGGCTTAAGAGTATGCTGTTTAGTTTCTATGTATTTGTGAATTTTTGAATATTTACCAATGTTATTGATTTCTACCTACATTCCACTGTGATCAGAGAAGATACATTGTATGATTCTAATCTTCCTAAATATATTAATATTTCTTTGTGGTCTATCTTGGAGAATATTCCATGAGTGTTTGAGAAAAATAAGTATTCTGCTGTTTGACTGGAGTGTTCTGTATGTGTCTGAAGGATCTAATTGTTTTATAATGCTGTTTAGTGTTCCATTTTTAATAGTGGATAGAATAACTAGACATAAAATCAACAAAAAGATAGACAAAACAAACAGCTATTTTTAGCTGTCAGATTTATTTCATAACCTTTGGGCCTTTGTTGTTAGGTACATATATGTTCATAATGATTACGTCTATTTGATGAATTAATACTTTTATTGTTATTTAATGTCCATCTTTGTCTCTTTTAACAATATTTGTCCTAGAATATACTTTTTCTGATAGTAGAATAACCACTCTTTTGATTATTGTTTGCACAGACTTTATTTTAGATTTTTTCCCTTTTGAACCTATTTATATCTTTGGATCATAAAATGCATCTCTTATAAAAAATATATATTTGGATTATGTTTTTAATCAATTCTGCCAGTCTTTGCCTTTTAATTGGGAATTTTAATCTATTTATATTTAATGTTATTGTTGATAAGGAAGTATTTATTTCTGCTATTTTACTATTTGTTTTCTATATGACTTATATCATATAAGGAATTGTTCTCAATTTCTCCTTCACTGTTTTCTTTGTGTTTTTATTAGATATTTTTAGTGTACTGTTTCATTCCATTCTTATTAATTTTACTATCTATGTATTACCTATGTCTTAATGATTGCTATATTGAAACACTTCGATACAATTCTGACTCTAACCACTAAGTGTTATTGTCAGACTCTATAGGTTAAATGGCCAATCATTTAATCAACAAGACTCCTCCTACTTTGGATGTCAGTGACAATTTCAGGAATGACAAGGCTACTAACACTTATGATCAACTGGCTACAAATCTGGGAGATTTCCCAGACCCTCCTCAGAAAATTAAATTCACTTGATATCCCAGCCACAAATTCAGAGTTCCTGAGACCATCCACATTTCTGATCAATTGGCTACAATTTCTAGAAATTTCTATTACCATCCTCAAGCTTGATTATTTACTAGAATGACTTACGAAACTCAGGACAGTGCTATCCTTATGATTATTGTTTTATTATAATTAATACAAATTAGAAACAGACAATGAAGAGATATCTAAGACAGAACTAGAAGGATCCCAAACCCAGAATTTTTCTTCCTTCTCCCTGTGGAATAAGAACACTTCACCCTTCCGCCACATCCTGTGTTAACCAACAAGGAAGCTTCACTGAGATTTGAGGTCCCAAAGTTTTGTTGGGTTTTCATTGTGTAGGCATGATTGATTGCATTATTGACCACATGATTAACTCAGTCAATAGCTACCCTCTTCTCCCCAGAGGGTGGATGGGCTCAAAGTCCCAAATGTCTAATTATATAGTTGTTCTTTCTGGTTACCAGCCCCCAGCTGGAGTCCTATCATTAGCAAAAACTCATACGTGATCCAAGGAATTCATGAATGACAAAGACATAGATATTGTTCAGAAAATTCCAGTGACTCATAATCTACCATTAAACAACCAGGAACAAAGACCAGTTGAATTCTTTACTATATTATGCAATGGTATTACAATTAATATCTTAATTTTGAGTTAATACCAACTCAGTTTTAATGGTATATGAGTATTTGCTCCTATATGTTTCTTTCTCCCATTTATATGGTTTTTGTCATAAATTACACCTTTATACATTGTGTTCCCAACAACAGTGATTTATAATATTTATGCAGTTGTGTTTTAAATGATATAGGGAAAAAAGAGAGGTTACAAACCAAAAATATATTGAAACTGACTTTTATATTTTCCCATGTGTTTACATTAAACAAGTTTAGTTTTGTGTGTTTGTTTGTTTGCTTGGAGACAGAAGCTTTCTCTGCGGCACTGGGTAGAGTTCAGTGGCATCTTTGTAGCTCACTGAACCCTGAAACTCCTGGCTTAAGTGATCCTCTTCCCTGAGCCTTCAGAGTGGCTGGGACTATAGGTGCACATGTCATCACACCCAGCTAATTTTTTCTTTTTAATACAGATGGGATCTCACTCTTGTTCAGGCTGGTCTTAAACTCCTGACCTGAAGCCATTCTCCCACCTCAGCCACCCAGAGTGCTGGGATTACAGGCGTGAGTCACTGGGCCTGGCCAACAGATTTAGTTTTATTTCTTTTTTTGGATTCAAGTCACTATCTAATGTTCTTTCATTTCAGTCTGAAGGATTCTCTTTAGTATTTCTTATAGAGAAGAACTCTCTTTGTTTTTATTATCTAAAAATGTTTTCTCTCTTCATTTTTAAAGAATAGTTAAGCTGGATGAAGAATTCTTGGTTGATAGGTTTTATTCCTTAATCATTTTGAATACGTCATCTCACTGCCTTCTGCCATGCATGATTTCTGATGAGAAATCAGCATTACTTTTATTGAGGATGGCTAATATGTGACAATTGAGACAAGTCATTCCTTCCTTGCTACTTGCAAGGTTATCTCTCTTTGTCTTTCAACACTTTAATTACTTTTTTCGGTGTGCTCATCTTTGATCATATCTACGTGGCAGCTTTGGGGCTTCTTGGATTTATAGATTCATGTATTTCCTAAAATTTGGGAAATTTTGGCCATTATATCCTAAAATGTTCTTTCAGCCTCTTTCTCTTTCTCCTCTCTAGCTGGGATTATAATTAAGTATATGCTAATTTGCTTACTGGTATGCCACAAGTTTCTTAGGCCCTTTTCAATTTTATTGATTTTTTTTCCCTGTTCCTGAGACTGGATAATCTCTGTTAACCTGTCTTCAAGTTTGCTTGCTCAAATATGCTGTTAAACTCCTCTAATAATTTTTTACTTCAATTATACTATTTTATAACTCCAAAATTTTTATTGGTTCTTTTGTATAATTTCAATCACTTTGTTGATATTCTTCTATTGGTGAGATATGACTTTTCTGACTTCCTTTAATTCTTTCTCCATGGTTTATTTCAGTTCCCTATGATTATATATCTTTATTTTAAAATCTTTATCTAGAAAATTCATACTTTGGGGTTTTGTCAGGGCTTTGTCAGGGACACTTTCTATTCATTTTATTTATATTTATTTTTTCCCCTGTATGGGCCATATTTTCCTTTGAAGTTCTCAAAACTTTTTGTTGAAAACTTGACACTTTCAATAGCAAGTCAAAGTGTCTCTTACAACTTTGGGAAATATTATGGAGGCATAAAGAAAAACAAATTAGAGTTTGATTCTGCCAATGCAGGTAAGACTTGAGGGAGTAGGACCCTAATGAGAAGGAAGGATGAAAAGAACTGATACCAGCACTGATCACCAGTTTTCCCCTTGAGGTGTTTATCGATTACACTTCTAGGTCAAGAAGCAAAGAATCTAAGCACAATGACTACACAGCACAGAAGAGATTTTTGCAACCTCACACTGCTGGTGAGCAAAATTTGGAATTCATGAGCTATTAAAGGGGAAGAACCACAGAAAAGACCATAAAAAAATCAGTTGGGACCCCTGGAGCATGAGATTCTAGAAGCGGGCATAAACCAGAAGCAGACTAAGCCATAACAAAGACAGCAGGCTAACCCTAAGTATGTTCCTGGAATTTGTTGGGTGGAATGATATGCATCTCTACTGCTTACCAAAGGACCCTGTACCTATATTCTTCAAAAGTGAAGACACTATAGACTTTTTTTTTTCCTTTTCTTCAATTTGTTGTTTTTTTCTCATTTCAGCATATTACAGGGGTACAAATGTTTAGGTTACTTATATTGCCTTTGCCTTGCCTGAATCAGAGCTACAAATATGTCCATCACCCAAGCAGTGTGCACTGCACCCATTAGGTGTGAGTATAGTGATCCCCTCCTCCCCTCCTCCCACCTGCCTGACACTGATGAATGTTACTACTATACGTGCACGTAAGTATTGATCAGTTAATACCAGTTTGCTGGTGAATACATGTGGTGCTTGTTTTTCCATGCTTGTGATACTTTACTTAGTAGAATGGGCTCGAATTCTATCCAGGATAATAAAAGACGTGCTAGATCAACGTTGTTTTTGTGGCTGAGTAGAACTCCATGGTATACATAGACCACATTATAGTAATCCACCCATGTATTGATGGGCACTTTGGTTGTTTCCACATCTTTGAAATTGTTAATTGTGCTGCTATAAAAATTTGAGTGCAGAAATCTTTTCTATAGAATGTCTTTTTTTCCTTTGGGTAGATGACCAGGAATGGCATTGCTGGATCAAATGGTAGTTCTACTTATAACTCTTTGCAGTACTCCATATTGCTTTCCACAGAGGTTGTACTAGTTTGCAGTCCCACCAGCAGTGTATGAATGTTCCTATCTCTCCTCATCCATGCCAACATTTATCGTGTTGGGACTTTTTGATAAAGGCTGTTCTCACTGGAATTAAGTGATATCTCTTTCTGGTTTTCACTTGCATTTCCCTGATGATTAGAAATGTACATTTTTTCACGTTTGTTGGCCATTGGTCTATCTTTTTTTAAAAAGTTTTTGTTCATGTTCTTTGTCAACTTTTTTTTTATTTCAGCATATTATGGGGGTACAGATGATTAGGTTATGTATGATGCCCTTGCCCCCTCTCTCCCCCCAAGTCCGAGCTTGAAGTGTGTCCATCCCTAAAATGGTGTGCATTACACTCTTTGTGTATGCATATACCGGTCCCCTCAGCTCCCCTCCCTCCTCCCCCTTGCCTGATATCCCATAGATGTTATTCTCATATGAGCAATTATGTGTTGATCGGTTAATACCAATTTGATCATGAGTACATGTGGTGCTTGTCTTTCGACTCTTGGGATATGTCACTTAATAGAATACATTCCAGCTCATTCCAAGAGTATACAAGAGGTGCTATATCACCATTGTTTCTTAAAGCTGAATAGTACTCCACGGTATTGTTCCCCTGACCCTGCCTTTTTCTCATTGATTTTCACTTTGGGGAATTTTTATTGGTCTACATTCAAAATACCTCATTCTTCCTTTGGCTGTGTAAAGTCTACTGACTATTTCTTGAATGAATTCTGTGAATTATTACTGCGCATTTTCCCCTCACATTTCCACTTGAATTTTGCTTATCGTTTTTATCTTTTATTGAAATTACTCAACTGTACTTCTATATTGCCCACTTTTCCCCCTAGAAACTCACCTTATTAATCATAGTTATTTAGCAGAGAAGATTTTTAGAAGTTTTTATTTTGAAATCATTTTATACTCACATCGAAGTTGCACAAATAATGTGGAAGGTTCTCATGTACACTTCACATAATCGATATCAGTATAATGGGAAAAACCAAGGAAATTGACATTGGTGTAATACTATTAACTAAACTGCAGAAATTATTTGGATATTACCAGTTTTTACAAGCACTTTTATATATCAACAAAATTTAATCTCACATACATGTATAGTCATGTCACTACCACCACAGTCAGGATAGAGAACTGTTCTAATACTATAAAGAAATTCCCTTATGCTATTCCTTTATAGTCACACCCTCCACTTATCCCTCTTTCCAAGCAACCACTAATCTGTTCTTTATCATTAGAGTTTTGTCATTTCAAGAATTTTATATAAACGGAATTATATAATTTATAACCTTCAAAAATTAGCTTTCTAAAAAACTCAGCAGCATAATGCCTTTGAAATTCATCTAGGTCATTGTGTGTATCATTTCTTAGCTCTTTCTTATTGCCAAATAGTGTTCAATTTTATGAATATATCATAATCTGTTTCACTTATTGAAAGATACTTGAGTTGTCTTCAGTTTTTAGCTATTCCAAACAAGGCCGATATGAACATTCATGTATAGGTTTTTGTGTGAACATAAAGTTTTATTTCTGTAGGATAAATACCCAGGAGTAGAACTGTTGGGCCATAGGGTAAGCATATGTTTAACTTCATAAAAAACTGCCCAACAATGTTCCAGCATTGCTGCACCACTGTGTATTAACACAGTGTGCTTGTTTGCTCTGGTCCCTGCAGAGCAGAGTCACAGCAATAGAGAGCACTCAGCAAGCTGAGTAACTCTTTTTCTTGGCAAGTGAGTATCACATGAACATTTGTCACACTGGATAAGGGGGATACTCAATGTTTTATATAAGCATTTGCCATATGCTGTAGTTGGATATTTGTTCCTTCCAAATCTCATGTTGAAATTTGATCCCCAGTGTTGGAGGTGGGGCCTAATGGGAGGTGTTTGGGTCATGGGGGCAATCCCTCATCATTTGGTGCCCTCCTTGTGGCAATGAGTGAGTTCTCACTCTGTTAGTTCCCGCAAGATATAATTGTTTATATAATTGTTTATAACAGACTGGCACCGCCTCCTCCCTCTTGCTCCTTCTCTCTTCATGTGACTTGCCTGCTCCGCCTTCACCTTCCACCTTGCTTAGAAGTTTCCTGAAACCCTCACCAGAAGCAGATGCTGGTACCATGCTTCTTGTACAGCCTGTAGAATTGTGAGCCAAATAAATCTCTTTTCTTTATAAATTAAAAAAAATGTGCATTTGCCATTTCTTTATGTAGGAGAAAGACTTTTATTAGATTTTATTCATTTTTTTTGCATAAAATATATCTATAATCCATCTTTTATAATTTCCAGTTTGGGTTTCTTTAAATTGGAGTAAGAAGTTGACATATCAGCAAAGCAATCTGAGGGAGAATCTTATCGCAGGGATTTTTATAATCTTTCTTCATCTTTTGTAGTTGCATCTCCTGAGCTTAATTCTATTGCCGCTTTTTTAGTGACTCACTACAAAGAAAAAAGTCAAGTCTTCCTAAAGCGGGAGCAGAAATGGACAGGCTAATTAGGGGGCTATGCTGCTAGTCACAGGTGTTTAGTTAGTCAGGGGTGGTTTGCAGAGAGAATGGAGAGCGTTGATTAGTGAGGCAGTTAGGGAGATGCAGTTGAGAGAGCTTCTAATTGAAACCACTTAACTATTCCTTGGCCATAACCAACTGTTCACTCTGCCATGCCCTTTCTTTATGCTGCTCTCTTGGCTTGGGAAGCTCTCTATGCACCTATACCCAAAGAGTATCTCCTATTTCCTCAAGATTTAGTTCAAGGTTATCTTCTTTACGATTCCTTTTCAGAGTACTGAGATTGGCTCGGTTATTCCCTCCTCTGTGCCTCTTCTTAATCTATTTGTTATTATAGTACCTATAATACATCAATGCGTTCATTTAAAAAATTTCTTTCCTATTCCACTATACTGTGGGATAACAGAGATTATTTTCTATTCACTCCACTGCTCCAGGCCCTAGAATTGTGACATTACACAGTAATAGCTTGGTAAATTTCTATTACATGAATTAATACATTATTACTGCTATTAATGCATTATGTTGATTGGCTGACTGCAGCATAGCTGATTTCACAGAGGAGAATGAGCCACTTTAATCATCTTCAATGAAGACTAAATAATGATTACAGAATCAAGATGCCAGAAGGAGGAGCGTGATTGGATATTTTGATCCTAAAACAGATTTGTAAAGGAGCTCCCTGGATTCTAACATCTCTACTGGATTGTAAGCTCCTGATTGGCAGTGGCTGCACCTTACAGTGCTTGTTACATAGAGGAATAAATGCTGACCAACCAAACATATTTGCAAACTTCTTAAAAATGCAAAGGCCATTAGTGCAGGATTCATCCCATGTAAAGGGCAAGCTCAGTTACCATTTCTTAGATTCCCGCTTGCTTTCAGTTGCTGTTTGCACTTTACCATCCGGAGCAGAGACATAGGAATAATGAACACTTAGCAAGCTGAGTAACCCTTTTTCTTGGTAAGTGAGTATCACATGAACATTTTTCACACTGGATAAGGGGGATATTGAATACAAACATGATTTTTATGAGGATATTGACATTTGTGATAATATAAGATCGTTTTAGCTTTAACTGTGTGTTATGGATGAGGAGTTCTCTGGCTTTCCTGGATAGATACTGGGTAACAATATCAACTGTGTATCTTCAGAGTATGCAATGCTTCCAGTTCAACTCAACGTCTTTAGTGTTACTTTCAAAGCAAGACTGGGTGTGTGATAACAGCTTGCTTGTTTGTGATTGCACAATAAACTATTTTGGATCTTGCTAAGGGTTCTTCTTCCTTTCACTTTGCTTTTTTTGCAACAAAATGCTATGCACACTCTAAATGAAACAAGTCTCAAAGACATTATGTGAATATTTGTTTAGTGATAGAATTACATTGTTCAATCTGACATCAGGTACTTAACTGTCAATTAAAATTATTTGCAAAAAGTATATTCCTGTATCTCTATGTTTTGGGCCTATTTTACAATATTAATATGATTCCGGCACTGTGCTTTTTGCCAAGATTAAGTACCAGCTGAGCTTAATGTCCTAAACTGTCAACTCCCCAGCTCTTTATTAATCCTGGGGAAGTGACCTGCACCTCAGTCATTACTGCTCAATTAGGTAAATCATCATCACATTCATTCTCATTACCGCACTCTCATCACAGAAAGCTTTGTTCCTGAGTTTTTCAATTAGTCTTAACAAGTCACAAATGCCATCAGTACCTTTCTTTCTCCATTAGTCCCCTTAACTAAATAAAAATTCCATGTCTAATTAAGGAAACCCAAGTTCCCATAAAATTTATGCTCTTTGCTTCTTTTGTGTGCAGAAACTAAGAATCTCATTACATGAGGCCAAATAACCTGCCTGGATTGTCGGTCATTGCTGGGTGATGAAGAACTCTAGCATTTGTAGGTGCAAGTGTCAGGTTCAGCAAGAGCAAATGTTTTCTCGAAATAAGGGAAAATAAGGCAACAAGCTGCCACTATCTCTCCTCCTCACTCCACTTTAAGGGGAAATTTCTTGAAGCATGGTAGTGCACAGTCATCACTGCATAACATGGGGCTCAAACTGGCTCTGAGTGTAAAGGTAAGAAATGGACTTGTTTCCAATTTTAAAGAGATTTTATTTTCCTAGAAAGAAGAATTCACATAAATGGTTTGGGATGTTTAGAAATCCAAGGGAAGGAGAGAAGAGTTCCATTTTTAGTTATCCAAGAGTCAAGTTCTTCAAATGTCTTTTTCCCTGCGTTCAAGGAGAGCAAAGTTGTACAGGCTGAGATGGAAGTGGTATTATAGATTGTAACAAGAAATATTTGGTTCTCATCTGATCCTGTTGCAATCAAGTACAGCCTTGTACACAGGGAGGTAAGGCAGACACAGAGATACGCTGCTAAGATCCCCCTCAAGAATGAGCTTACTGTCCAGCCGTGAGGACTCTGGTTTGCAGTCCTCCTCCAGCTGTTAGATTTCTCAGAGTTTGCCTCAGCTTTCCAGCTGAAATTATGCTCCTCTTGGCATAACCTTTGCCAGTGATTAAGGGAAATGCCAGTAGAAGGGTCTAGTCATTTCTGCCCCACATGGGAATCCTTTAATGAGCCGGCAGAGACTGTCGGGTTGATGTCATGCTCTGATGGGTCTTCTTGCCCAATCTTCTTCCTTTCCTTTTCTTTTCATAGGTGTGACTTCCCCCCAAAATCTTTGTATGCCTAATTCTGTTTCAGCTTCTGCTTCTCAAAGAACCCAATGTGAAGCAGGAGGTAAGGCAGGAAGGGGCACGAGATTATCCCATCATCTAGGGATGGTCTTTATAGTTGCCTCTGTTGTGTAATCCAAGATCTTAATAAAAAACTCATTTATTAAAAAATAAATCCAGTGAGAAAGCTATCGGGATGCTGGAAATTACTGTGTGATGATGAGTGCTGTGCTCAGAGCCTGTCTGCCAAGTAGCCAACGTGCCTGTGCTTAGGCATCCTGTTTTTGGCTCCTACTGGAAGTCTGTGAGAATCACTGATTTATCCATCGTAGGGATGTTGTTGAGGACATTTTACTGCTGCATTACCAAAGTCCTGAATTTAAAGCTTCGTAGAATCTGTTTTCTTGATCAGGAAACATCTTGCTGTGCATTTCTCTCAAGACTACAGGAAATCATATCTGATCAGTTTTGCCCTTAGTTTTGGCCAGTAGGAAGCACAGAATAAAATACGGCAGGTTGCAGTAATGTCGTAGTACCTCAAAGCCTAATTTTTTCTCTGTAGTTATGTTTTAATATTTACCATGAGCCTCCTCTTTTATTTTGCATTTTTCATCTTATTGGGTATGTTCTTACAGGTACAGTGTGTGCAGCACGGGTACTGGAGCCTGACGTGGCTCTGCCACGTAATAGCTGTGCAATCTTGGGCTTGCTACTAACCACACTGAATCCTAGGTTCTTTGTAAAATTGGGATGGTAAGAGTACTTGATTTATTTATTTATTGTGAGGTCGGCACATATGAAACGCTTAGCACATATACCCTAGGTGCCTGTTCTTGGTGTTAATGCCATGGATAGCGCCAATGACTAGGCAGAGAGCTGCACGAATTGGGGATGAGGGGTATGTCTCACCATAAGTCCTAGTTGACTTACTGGAAGATAGTTTTCTGGAAAAATTGATACATAACAGGTAGCGGCTTTGTTTAAACTAGACCTACAATAAAGACTGGCTATTTTCTTTGCCACACTGTATGCTAGTTAATCTAATACATTTTGATCACAACATCTGATTAATCTAATACATTTGATTTTCACCAAGAAAACAGCAGTGATTAAATTTAACTGATGGCTGATAAGGTGAAAAGAACCAAGCCAATCCTTGAGAGACTAGAACACGAGAAAGACTAGCTGTGATGAATGGTTAAGGGATTAGACTCTATTTATGGGGTGCCCTATTTATGGGGAAATTCTTTGTTAGGCTGGATGGTCCTGTGCAGGAAATTTATCATCCCTGAACTGTGCTTACTAAATGCTAGAAGTGCCCCCTGCTGCTCCAGTCTTGTGATAACGTCAAATTGCCCAAGACCAGATTGTTGGGCTCTTCTTCAGCAAATTGGCAAGCTGAGCATCAACATAAATAAAGATAGTAAAAAATTACAACCCACTGAATAAAATAAGAACCCATGATATAAATAAATAAATGGGAGAGAATGGAAAGTTCTTTTTTAAAGTGCCAACTAAAAATATGTAGAAGAAGGATGGAATTGGAAAGTTATCATTTGGAAACCTTTACAGCATTGATTGAGAAAGGAGGTGTGTTCATCTGCATTCCCAAGAAACACTGAAAACGTCACACTCTCTGGTGGTGGTGAGGTCTAGGACCCAGAAATATGGATGCTATTAATAACAAACAAACACAGCAGCTAACACATATAGTACTACTATGTTCTGGATATTGCTATAAGCACTTTATGTATAAGAACTAATTTAATCATCACCACAATCTTATGGGATTGAGGATATTATTATAACTTCCATTTTGCAGATGAAGAAACTGAGATATAGACCTAGAAAGTAACTCCTCCAAGTATCAGCATGTAGGGGAGCTGGGATTGAAAAGCAAGCCAAGGTGGTTCCAGAGGCCAGGCTCTCTCTTCACCACTCTTCTGTTCTGTCTCTTGAGGGGCTCTGAGCAATGAAACTCTTCTTTCTCTTATAAAATACACTGAGGTGTCCAGGATCAGAATCATCCAGAAGAGTCCGCACTGCTGCAGACACAGGAGCAGACGTGGTTGTCTGTGTTGGGTGGGGAATGGATCAACGCTCGGAGGTGGCATCAAAGACTCAAGAGCAGGTATGCAGGGCAGACCAGCAGAACCAAATCTCAGGGCCAGAATAAAGCTGGAGAATTTGGGCCAAAATTGAGCCACTAGGAATGAGAGGAAGCAATACTCAGCCTAGTGAGCGACTGATCAAGGCAGAAATTGGAGGATCAGTCTGGGAAAAAGAGAATGGGATGGGTTTTGGAGCTAGAACTCACACAGGACCTTGTGGATTTATTTTCTTGGAAAGGCTTATTTGTTCTAGTGTGTCTCACAGGTCCTTGGCCTCAACTTTCTGGTGGCATTCACCTCTCCCAGAAGTTACTGAGTCTGATCTTTGTCACTAAGGGAAGTGGGAGCAAATATTGACTGACACCTGTGTGCCACGCTCTCTGATAGACATTTAACATATATCGTCTTATTTAACATAGTGTTTTGAATGAGTGTGTCTCAGTCGAACTGCCTACTTTGCACATGCATAGAAGTAGTGACCACTCAGAGTGTGCATTCAACTTTTAGTTCGGTGAAATTTGGAGTGAAAATTGGAGTTTGATGTACTTCTAGTTGAATATAATAATGTAATTAGATGGTGATTCACTCTAAGTGCAATTCAACTACAGCTACTAAAAAAAAAAAAATAATCACAGAATATTAGAAGAAGCAGGCCCGCTCTCATTGAATCAACAAAGAGACTTCTGCATACAGCAGGAAGCACCAAACTCAATGAACAATGAAGGCCAGCTCAGGCACAATTATATACATAATTTCTTTTAATCACCATAATTACCCAATGAATTATATAATTTCAGGCACTTGTGGCTATTATGAGGATTAAATTAAGTAAAGCATATAAAGCACGTGGCTCAGTGCCAGGCACAAGGGAGGCCTTGTACCTGCTCTGCTCATTTCCTCAGGAGAGGAATGAACTTTGGAGAATTTAAGTAATGTGTCAAAAGCCACAGAAATGGTAGAGTCAAGATTTGTACCCAGGACTCTTGACTTTGCCCCCTATTTTGGTACAACTTTCAAACTAAGAATGACTTTTAAATGTTTTACTGGTTGGAGAAACATCAAAAGAAGAAATACATGTCTAGCTATGTGAAAATTATATGAAATCCAAATTTCAATGTCCACAAATAAAGTTTTATTGGCACACAGCTGTGCTCATTAGCTCACATGTTGTCCATGGCTGTTGTCATGTTATAACAGCAGAGTTGGGTAGTTGAGACAAACACAAAGATCATATGGCCCACAATGCCTAAAATGTTTACTATCTAGCCCCTTACAGAAAAAGTTGGTTGATACCTGCCATAGACCTTAGGCCTCTGCTCTTTCCATTATTCTCAATAATCCAGATCCGGTTGTGACATTGCTAAATCTTCCAGCATTCTTGGGGAATTATTAAATTGTCATGCAGTTTGCACTAAATGCTCCCTGCTGACTTAAATAGGAGAGTTTTGAAGGTGCCAGATGGGAAGAGATTCCTTTCTTTCATCTTAACAAAAATCCAGGCTTGTTCTCTTTCATGTTCAAAAGGACTTCATTAATTAGGACATGAAGTGGGGCGGGGGGAGAACAATGTGTGCTATTGGACTGGACTGAGCTGGCAATTTGAGCTGCTCCAATTTCAGTTCTTCCTCCCAATGTCTAAGGGACTCCCCGAAAACCCCCAGCCATGTCTAATAGGAGGCTGCATAGTTGGAGGTTGGATGCACAGGCTTTAGAGTCAGAGACCTGCGATTGTACTGTGGTTCCCCCTTTACTAGCTGTTTGATTTTACACAAGTTATTTAACCTCCCTCAGTCTCAGTTTCTGCAGATCTAAAATGGAAATAATGAGAGTGCCTATAGTTCTGGGTAATTTGGAGGATTAAATGAGAAAATATATAAAAATATTTTTTTTCCCCAGCGAGTTGGCTCAGTGAGCATTCAGTAAATATTAGCTATTACTTTTATTTTTTTCTGTCTACTTGTCAGCAGGGAAAAGCTAAGTTTCTGATTCCAGCTGAAAAGCCCTGGAGAGTATTTTTAAGGGATTTTAAAAAAAGTAATACATGAAAACAATACAAAATTCACATAGGACAAATAATAAAAACAAACGTCTCACAAAACAGTGTGTCCTGGAATGCTGAAGGCATCACTATTCATGACAGACTTAAACTGAAAATGACTCACGTGCCCATCACTAGTGGAATGGAAAAAATCAGCATTAGTATATTCACACAGTAGAACACCATTCAATAAGGATAGCAAACAGTCTACAATTTTATGCAACAATGTTGAAAAATCATGAACACAATGCTGAGCAAAAGAAGCCAGATACAAAGAGCACACACACTGCAAGATTCCATCTATATAAAGCATAAAATCATCTTACATATTTGCTACTTTGTATCCTTTGACCTCCATCTTCCCATTTCCTCTTTCGCACCTGACTCTGGTAACTACTGTTTAATATATTTGAACAATTCAAAAACAGCAAATGTTCCTGAGGATGAGGAGAAAGGGAAAACCTCATACACTGCTGGTATGAAGGCTGGTACCTGGTACAGCAAAGATGTAACATTATGCTAACTGAAAGAAAACAACACAAACGGCCGTTAATCACATGACTGCATTTCTGTGATGTGTAGAGAATGGGCAGTCCCATAGAGACAGGAAGTAGATTGGTGGTTGGCTCCGGTTGGGGAGGAGGGGTGTGGGGATTCATAGCTAAAGAGATGAGTTTTCTTTTTGAGATGATGAAGATGTTTTAAAATTGACTTTGGTGAAGGTTACACATATATGTGTATATACCAAAAGCCATTGCATTTTACACTTTTAATGGGTAAGCTGTGTATTATGTGAATGATATTTTAATAACGAAGTTTAAAAAAAGAAAAAGCACAAAATCAGGCGAAGCTAATCTGTGCCTCAGGGTTTACTCTTGGTAGGGGTGAGGGGTAGCGGCTGGAGGTTGGTAGGAGGGGGCTGGGGGCAGCTAGGAATGCTGTGTTTCTTGATTTGGGTGCTAGTTGCACTGGTGTACACAGCTTGCGAAAATTCATCAGCTGATGCTTGTAATGTGTACGCAGGATTAGACTTCATACTTCAATAAAATTAATAAAAATCAAAACTAGGAAAGGTGCCTTTCTCCAACTCTTGATTCCTGGTCACTCAGTTCCTTTCTCAGAAGCGACAACTGTTGCTATCAGACAGAATATCCAGGGACAGACTCTCCAGAGGTAGTTGCTGATGCACAAGAACATGTGTGCTTGTGTATGTTTTGTTTATTTATTTTCTTCTTATTTCCTGTGAGCAAGTTTTGATACGTCTAGCCTTACGTCCAATTGGCCACCTGCTCTAAAGGGGGCTTAGGTGTCAGAAAAGGACAGGGAGACCAGAGGAGACAGGAAGGAACCCCAGCATTGGATGATCTTCTTGGGCCTGGTAAGGTTTCAGCGAATGTTCAGAGAACTGTGAATTTAGGGGCTTCGAGATATGTGAATTTTCTTCTAGGATTGGGTTGGGCTCCAGATAAAGTCTCTCATGCCCACTTTATATTTGAAACTCTAGGCATCCCTTTGGGCAACCCTGGTCCTCAAAGCCTTCTGTTCTTTTTTTAAAGGTGGGGTCTCTCTGTGTTGCCCAGGCTGCAGTAAAGTGGCTATTCACAGGTACGATCCCACTACTGATTGGCACAGTGTGGAGTTTTGATCTGCTCTGTTTCCGACCTGGGTCAGTTCACTCCTCCTTAGGCAATCTGGTGGTCCCGTGCTCCTGGCAGGTCACCATACTGATGCCTAACTTAGTGCAGACACCCCGTGGACATAGAGCAGTACAGCCCAGAAAGCTTGGGCTCAAGCGATCCTCCTGCCTCAGCCTCTGGAGTAGCCAGGACCACAGGCGTAGACCGCTGTGCCCAGCTAGCCTGGTGTTCTTGATGAGCACTCACTTGGGTTTGTGATTCAAAACAGCATCCATTCTCTTCATCCCAAAGCTGTGGCATTGTTTGACAATAGGATGGGGTATTTGAAACCAGGACCACCATGAAACACCTGGGAAGACATCCTTGTATTTCTGGCCTTTTTTCCTTCTTATCTTTCTAGTTGGAAGATTTCTCCTGCATATTTGTTAGCCTCAATAACCCCAGATATCACTCATTCTCTTGTTAGGGAAATTTCCATGCCAGTTCTGCTTAAAACCACAAAGTAGACGCTGACACCTGTCAGCCTTGCAAACTAAAACCGCAGAACAGTTGAGCAAAACTACAAGCCTGTTATGATTATACTATTTGTTATAAGCCTATATAATTATACCACTTGTAAGAATTATTGTTTATTGGATAACTTTTAAATCTTTTTGCTAATTGGTTAATCATTTATACTTGTGTGTGATTTGTTAAAAATAACCCCCCAAAAAGAGTATAAAACCTGATAAAAACCTGAAAGAGGTGCTCAGAATTTGGAGACTTGTCTCCTCTGGGCCCGCTGGCGTTAAGAGATTA